>MJUU01003338.1:0-69298 GCA_002080025.1 Modiolus philippinarum | reverse complement strand
AAAAAAGATAGGCGTGTGCCTTTTCTACCTGTAATTAGTGCAGCACACGCCACATTTACCTTTAGGGCATGACACAGGTAAAATTTGACAAGGGACATGATCATGTTTATTTGGTTGTTAATTAACCTCTGATGATTACATCACTACAAAGGTATTAATTTTTCTACACTGGAACACAGGAGCACGCGCGTGTGTGTGTGCACAAATTTATTTCTTCCTACATTGTTTTGAGGATAATAATAGAAAATGTTTTTTTGTTATTTTGATCTACTTTTTGGAATCTTTTTGCATCATCAACAGCCAATTTTATTTCACAGTAAATTTGGAATTTAGTTATTCTACGCAGAAGTTATGTTTAAAGAAACAATAAGATTTAAACAAAGGGTAACACGCTTGTCCTTGTTTTTCTGCAGTAATTAGTTATTTAATGATCTCACTCGAACGCTTTAAATAACGATAAAAACAGTGGTATGATTGTTTTTTAAAATGACCGAGATCTAGCCAGGTGACGTCACCCAGCTAAAATTTCTAGTAGAAATAAATAAAAAATATCGTTTTTCTCCTAAACCCGTGCGAATTTTTACTTAAAACTTGGTCAACATGTTCACAATGTTATTTAGACTAAATTAAGGTCTTATTCAAAATTTAGTGAATTTTCCCTTTAATAGTAATTAGAATTTTGAAAAAAAAAACAAAAAAGAAAAAAAAACAGCAAAACAAAACTGAAATAGAAAGGACCAATATGCTTGCAAATATCTGTCCAAATAATGTTTGTATTAGAAGATGTTGACAGGCATAAAATTCAACTAAAATCAATTTTAAAAAATTACTGTATTATCTAGTACAGGTGCAATTTACCCCCCCCCCTTTTTTCCTTATTGCTAAGAAACAGTAAGGGCTAATGGTGATACCGGAAGAATGCAAAGAAACGAACCCTATAAAAGTGAGAAAAAAAATCATACATGTATATGCATCTTTTTCGTTAATTTTTTGTTTATTGTTTTGTTTGAAAATGGACCTTTTCAAAATTGTACAGGTATGTGAACAATCGAGTATCCTTGGATATGGGTTTACCCATATCTTTTCTTGTTAATCACTGTGGTCAAGGATACATTTTTATGCCCCGCCTACGATAGTAGGGGGCATATAGTGTTCGGGTGTGTCCGTCCGTCCGTCCGTCCCAAGCCAGGTTTACCCTCAGGTTGAAGTTTTTTTTTCTGTGAAGGATGTATGCTATAATCATGAAACTTTGTATAAATACACATTAGGGTATAATTAAACAAAAATCATAAAAAAAATTGTATCCCGGCTACCAACTTCAAGCTTTTACTGATCATGGAAAAAAGGGGGATAGTATGAGGTTTACCCTTAGGTTGAAGTTTTTCTGTGAAGGATGTATGCTATTATCATGAAACATTGTATAAATACACATTAGGGTATAATTAAACAAAAATCATAATAAAATTTGTTCCCGGCTACCAACTTCATGCTTCACTGATCATTGAAAAAAAGGGGGGTAGTATGAGGTTTACCCTTAGGTTGAAGTTTTTTTCTGTGAAGGATGTATGCTATTATCATGAAACTTTGTATAAATACACATTAGGGTATAATTAAACAAAAATAATAATAAAATTTGATCCCGGCTACCAACTTCATGCTTCACTGTTCATTGAAAAAAAAGGGGTTGTATGAGGTTTACCATTAGGTTGAAGTTTTTTTTCTGTGAAGGATGTATGCTATTATCATGAAACTTTGTATAAATACACATTAGGGTATAATTAAACAAAAATCATAATACAAATTAGCCTCGCTACCAATTTCATGCTTCACTGATCTTGGATAAAAGGGGGATAGTATGAGCTTTACCCTTAGGTTGAAGTTTTTTTTCTGTGAAGCATGATTGCTATTATCGTGACACTTCATTTAAATATACATTAGGGTATGAACAAATATTTACCCATGCCACCAACTTCATGCTTCACTGATCATGAAATAAGTCATTGCTCGAAATAGGTGTGAGGCGGGGCATTGTGTCCGTTAGACACATATTCTTGTTACAAATCAAATTGGGTTCTATGATAAAAATCTATTTAGCCAAATATTACGTGATCATTTTATTACTAGTTGGTTTAGAGATGTGGAAAGCTATTCGCGTGGGCAATTTTACGGATTATTTAAAAAGGAATTTGGATTGGAAAATTATTTGTAAAGACTTTCAGAAAATAATAGAATTTGGATAACAAAATTACAATCTTCCAATTTAAAAATACCTATAGAAACAGGGAGATGGAACAATATTCCAAAGCATGAACGATTTTGTAATTATTGTAACAACTGTATCGGTGATGAATATCATTACTTGTTTATTTGTAAAAACGAAAATATTGTTTCTCTTCGTAAAAAATATATACCAGAGTATTACATTAGAAACCCTAACTACAGTAAAATGATTGGTCTCCTATCAATATGTAACGTTGAGGTATATAAAAGATTGTCTCTGTTTATACGAAAATTAGCAAATTTTGTTTAAATCTGTCTTTATCTTTACCTTTTTTATATATTTATTGTGTTATCTTGTGTATTGGATTACTGTGATGTGTTATATTATGTAATAATTACTGTTTATGCCGCATCTACATTTCGCCATGTCTATGTTTGTTTAAATTGTTTGACCTCGTGTTTCACTTTGTGTCTGAGTGTTATCAATAAACTTGTGAAATAAACTTGTCAGTGGAACTCATCCTACATTTTTGGATTTATATATTTAATTTATAGAATTGTTACATATTGTCTGAAGATGTGCAATAAGCTTTCGGAATTTTGATTCCGGTTCCAACTTTGGTAAAATTCCTGAAAATGTCAAAGACTCATGTTTTTGAAGTTTTAGCATATAATATTGTATTTTGTTAAGACTTTGGAAAATACAAAATTCTGAATAATTATAGAATTCTAGAAAGTGATTCCAACTTCGGTAAATATCCTGATAGTCTCAAAGATATTTTTTGGTAATCTACCCCTCAACCATATTTTTAGGTTAGTTTCAATTAGAACAAACTTTTTCACCATTTGATTTCCAAAACATTTGATTTCAATTTTTGTAAACTCTCTGAAAGTCTCAAAGACCACTTATTTTTGTGAATTTTACCCAGCATTCATATCTCCTTGTTTTCCTTTTTAGTAAAAATAGTGACTATCTATAATTTGAGATAAAACGTGTAGAGATATTACGCCCATGGTCTATAACAACTGTTTTCTGTGTCAAACAGGGAAGAGAGGGGATGGCCATCATTTCTGGTGGCGCCAGTTCTAGTTATAATTTGTGTTGATTTACTCATGCAGTAATTGAGAGAGTCTTGAATAAATTTTTTTCCTCACAACCGATTTTTTGTGATAAACTTAGTGCAATGATTCCTGGTTCATCTTACATTGTTCGTTTAAATTGCAACTGCATGAACTGCGAATTCTCCTCTCTACACACCATCTTGTTTGTAAATAGGATCCATATTCAGATTTTCACATGAAAGATAAAATCATCTGTAAATCAACATACCTTGTAATATTTTCTGTTTTAACTTTGAGTTCATAAACTCATCTCTTTTCTTAAAGGACTTGTCCAATACTTTGACGTCCATAAACACGGGAAATAATCAGGATGCAATCAAGCTAAACGCTGAAGTGTTTGATTCAATTCAGGCCAAACTTTCAAGTAACTGCATGCACTACTTGGGTCCGATACAAATTTGTGATGCAATGAACAGTCTTAACCAATCAAACTATTAAGTGTATGTGGGCGAGGATGATGCCTACCTCTTTCGATACAGTACTTTTCTTTTTCAGAGTGTCCGTCTATGTAAAGTTTCACAATGTTCTGCTTTGACTGCTAATAACTGAGTAAGGTTTGTATACAATGCATATTCTATGCAGAAAATCTGTCTCTCATTATCCCAATTAGGCGAATATGAAATTCCATTTTTTTAATCAGTCGATCTGCCATAGTTCTTTTGTTAAAACTCTCTTTGACTTGAGAATATCATGTATATTTGTTTATTATTTATAGAAGGGAGTCTTCTCTTTTCTAAAAATTCGATCATTCTGATGTCGGGTTCGGTAAGTTTAATGCGCCATTTGATATTCTTTTCCATTTACTCCCAGGCAACAATATCTTCCGTATGTCAGTCCCGTAAATTTTGAGTCTTGAAGCAATGTTACGTGGTTTCACCATTTCTTATATACAATTCGGAGACAATCATGGCCTATCGCCTTTCATGTTGTATTCTTTCCAGCAAATAAAAATAAACGAATGTGCACCAATACTTCGTCAAGGAAATATTTACGTCCTAAAACGTGTTTAAACCATCTGATGGCAAATGTGTCCCATGTACATTATATAATTCAAATGTTTATTGTGTGCAGATTACGCTTGTCGTTTTCATTTGTCAGTTTCGGTGTATTTGTTAAATCGTGTTATACATCTAGACATAGCAAGAAGTTGCTTTTGTTTCGACAAATGTTTTCACTTCTCTTGTAAATCGTGTCGTAAAAATGACATTTGAAAAGGAATTGAAAAGGATCGCCATTTCACGCCTTTAAATTATCATTTCGCCTTTTGACTCCATGAAAAATGGTATTACTGCTAATAGTCTATATTGCACAAATTAGCAAGACTGTGACCATGTTGGTTCACATGTAGTAGTAAAAAGGGTGTTGCGTATGACAAATGGAATTTGTGATCTTCTAAATTTTTTGGTGTAAACTCGTAATGAGGCCGCTTTCTTCAAACGATTCAATGCTGTATCTTTTTTTTTCAAATTGTAGCATCAACAGTTTCACCCCGTAGGAAGCTGTACAATGGGAGTTGAGGGGAATGAGCATTTGAACGGAGGGTAGAGAGCTCAGGTAAGACTTTAAGCGTGCAGACGAAATGACCTTTTCGCATATAACTATTTAGTTGACAATTTTTGAACAAACTATTTTATGTATTTTATATGCCTATAGTAAGAATAAAGCATTTGCATAACGGGCTTTTCAAAGAGTTGTTTCAAATAAAAAATAATTGCAATTTTCTTTTTTGAACCAAACTTTCGAGGGTAGGGAGCTCCGTTCAATTGGTAGTGAGCCAGTATTTCATGTATTGAACGGAGGGTAGTGAATATATTGAACGGAGGATTGCGAGCACACAATACTAAATGAAAATCCATGAGCAATAGAATATTTATGAAGGGGGTCCTTTAGAGGTCTTCCTCTCATCAAATCACACATCTATAGAAGTATGGAGATTTAGGCGTAAATTTTATTCCTACATTAGGCCATTTTAAAAAAATTCTCAAATTTTGTCGAAAATTTGCCCCGGGAAAGATGCTCTCTTGTTACTAGTCTTGTTCCTCGAGAAAGCATTAGTATGTGCCACATCTGTATGTTTTATGACATATTAACAATCGAACATGGCTGTAAACAGCCTTTTGTGTCAATTTAAGCTATTTTACAGTGTTCCGGAAGATAAAACTACTGGAAGGACACCTAGAACCCAAACTATTTTTTTTGTTGCGAGTGTATAAGAATTTGTCATTTCGAATGACAGTTAGATTAGTTTGGTTTTTGGGGTGCTATGCAACAAATCTTAACAATAACCGACAAAATTGCAATAATTTGTCAAAATTGCATTCAAGTGGCATTTTCAATGACTAAATCTTTTATGTAAGGGTTTGAAAATGCATTTAATTATTTTGTTATAATAGTGTATATAATAGAATACCTGTTAAAAAAGTTTTGAGAAGATTTAATGCATTCGTAAAATTGGTATGCTAAAGGAAATAATTTCACGGGAAAATTGCCATACCAATTTGTAAATTCACGTATTGCTTGTCAGTTTTTAGTTTGCTTTGAAATCACGTATCATGACTATTATTAGAAGTATAGTTCGCGAATCAAGCTTCTAAAAAACCTATTCAAGGATCATACGTAAACCCGGCCTAAGTGTCACATGAGCGATGTCAAAACATTATTAATGGAAAAGATATGAAATTCATTTATAATTGGATCATCACTATAGTTCCTGGCATAAAATATACCTGTGTGTATTGTCTTCATATTTTATGTACTTCATTGTAAGGGTACTCGTCTTGATAAGTTGGACTTTTTTCTAGTTTGATTTTTACTGTGAGTCTTTTTGTGTATTTATTTTTTAGCCATTCACCACACATAGGGGAGGGTTTGGATCCAAGAAAACGAGTTTAACCCCACCGCAATTTTTGCGCCTGTCCCAAGTCAGGAATATGTTGGTGATTGACTTGTCCGTGTCTTCTTATAAAAATTTAGTTTCTTGATATTTGGGTTATCGGATTTGGTTTGTTTCCATTGATTTATCCACTTTTTACCCTTTTGGGGCCATTTAGGGCTTGCTATATGGTGTGAGGTTCCTCTGTGTTGAAGACCGTACGATGACCTCTAGATGCTTTGTTTTGGGTCGTTTGAACCTGGATATGGGATGTTGTCTCCTTGACATTTACCCCATTTCCTTTCTTTTTCATATATATATTAATACATGGCCTTTTTCATATAAGCACGGTTATCATCCCGAGGCGTCAGTCGAGGGTTGATGTTGCCCGAGCGAGGGATGATAATTGTATGTATATGGAAAAGGCCATGTTCTAATCTGTTTATTATAAACTTTCAGTTAGGAGTTATCATCATATCCGTGCTGATATAGGCCACATCAAAGGGCTGATATGGCTATTTCAGAACGAAGCAAGCTAACATGGCTATATCAGACTGGGTATGTTGATCGATTGTTAATTCTATGCAGAACAGAACATATCTGTACTAATTATGTAACGAATTGATGTTAAAATCTGATATATAAATTACCCGATAAAATGTTCTATTAAACATTAGCATTGTATAGCAATGTAATATTTCCTTAAGCCTTGAAGCAACCAAAAGTTAGCGTGTAATAAATTTCATCCTCGATGAATATATATTGCAATTGTACGCTCGTGCAAAAATAAATTCTACTATGGATAATATCCCTCAATATTCATGCAATAACCCTGTAATAAAATTGTTTTGTATAAAGTTGTTTTGTATATGTTTCTCGCAGTATTTATCTCTAAAATATGTTAAGCATATTTAATATATACCGAGAGAAAATGGATTTAATATTGGTATTGGTTTTAGCGTTGTTTCCTATTGCTGAGATTTGATTTCATACCGGAAGATAAAATTCGTAAAAATGTACCATATCATTGCTTCCTTGAGTATGCTATTTGTTATCATTTGGCTCGCTACCCTCCGTTCATATGCCTCACTACCTTTTGAACGGAGCTCGCTACCCTCAAGATTTCCGTTCAAATAAACTTTCATAATTTGTAGTGATATTTCAAAATAGAATTTTATACAGAAGAAATATATTATTATTTATGCGCTTTTAAATCAGATATTCCCTTAAACACAGCCTTTAAACAAATGTAAACTATATTTCCGCAACATATTCCATCTTCGTCTGCAATGTTTTGATTTACCTGAGCTCTCTATCCTCCGTTCAAAAGCTCATCCCCTCATCTTTCATTGTACAGCTTCCTACGGGGTGAGTTTGTTATCGAATCCCAGTTTGAGTGAGATATGTAGTATTGATAGTTTTTATTGGATTTTAAACATTAGCAGTTTGGAAAGGTAACTTCCAGTGAGACTGAAGTATGTATAGTAACTTGCATATGGTTTCTTCTGGTGAGAATTGTGATATGTGAAAAAGAAAGGAAATGGGGTAAATGTTTAGGAGACAACATTCCATCTCCAGATTAAAAAGACCCAAAACAAAGCATTGACAGTTGCGTAATGTATCTTCTATTGAGGTTTGTAGCATTTTCTGTTTAGTGTGGTATCTTTTTGTACTGTTTGTGGCATTTACAGTTTGATTTCATTTTCTAGTGAGATTTGTAACTTTGACAGTTAGGTACGGTATCTTCAAGTGACATCTGTAGTATTGCAGTTTCGTAAGCTATCTTCTAGTGAGATTTGTAACATTGACAGTTTGATTTCATTTTCTATTGAGATTTGTAACATTGACAGTTTGATTTCATTTTCTAGTGAGATTTGTAACATTGACAGTTAGGTACGGTATCTTCAAGTGACATCTGTAGTATTGCAGTTTGGTAAGCTATCTTCTATAGTGAGGTTTGTAGTATGACAGCTTGGTACGGTAGAATTTTGTATATAGCATTGACAGTTTGGTACGTGATATTCTTGTTCTATTTGTAGGACAGGTTGGTACGGTATTTGTAGCACTGACACAGTATCTTGTGAGATTTGTGATATTATACAGTTATTTTATGCCTTTGAAGGAAACAGCAAATACTATCGTCCCGAGGGAATGGAAATGCATTGTGAACTGTTGCCTGAGGCCAGAGGTCGGAGGCAACAGTTTGCAAGTCATTTCCATCACCGATGGATTAAAATTTTATACAAGGATCATTAGAGCTATGGTTCCGCAGCTAGTATCTTGCAAGTCAACTGGCTAATACTGAAATTTCTGGATCCACATGGCTTTAGTTTCGTTTAGAAGAGGGAGTACAAAGCAAACTGGAATGGATATGATCAATCTCTAAATTCAGTCGGGGTTTTACTCAGTTTACGAATAGTTGTATCCTGCGAGCCAGGTGGTTAAGTTTATTTCTGCATTAGATTTCCAGTTCCCTGGGCTTCAGTTCCATTTAGAAGATGGTGTACAAAGCAAACCAAAGCAAACCAATAGTAGTTTATTTTGAACATTTCGGAGTCAACCAGTATCCTACTTGAAATTGCATCTTTTCTATTACATACAAAATATAAGTTTTCATAGTTTCAAATTTGAGCTCTTCCAGTCCTTTGTTCCTTTGTTTTAAGACGTTTTTCATTCATAATTCATTATATTTCTTTTTAAGTATATTTCCTGTAATAACACAGACCTATGATGTTACAAATGAAAAAAATATTTCATTGAGGATTTTGTTTTCATTTGTTTTATGAATAACGTAAATATTTTTAGGAGGGCACGATTTAGGAACCGGAACATAAAGCATTATGATCCAAAAACAAAATAGAAGAATTTTTGCAAATCAACAATAAAATTACTCACTATAAAAATAATATTTGGTGTCTAAGTGGTGCCTTTTTGCGGTTCAGTTCAAAGATTTGTTTAATAATATGAATCGGTATTTAACTGTAAAATTTACATTTTGAGGTTCATAATTCTTTTGATNTGGCTATGGTTTTTTTCTAAAAAAATATTTTTGAGCTGATTTTATGTGAAAAAAATATTTTGGCTGCCAAAATGATGAAAAAAAATTCTGAAGGAGGCTTTCTGCCCCCCAAAATAATGTTAATTTTGAAAAAAAAATATTTTGTTCATACACGTGAAAAAAATTTTCTGTCCAGAAAAAAAACATACCCCCTCCTTTCAGGTTAAATGGTCGGTCCCTTATATTGTTCGTTGATTTTTTTAGCAATTCCTTTTCTGTTGGTTGCATTAAAAATTTTTCTTATGGGGAAGTCTCTAAACTGTCAACATTGAATATTAGAAATAATGGGATAGTAACCAATACTCTATTTAAATAAGTTATTTAATTTCATTTAATAAATTCCAATAATTTCCTAATCGTTACTATTATATTAAGTGCTACAACAAGGGCTTCCTGAGACCTTGATCAAAGGCGACAGTCCCAGACCATATGTTTATAAATGTCTCTGGCATAGAAAATATGCAAATTAAGAATTCAAATAATAATAAAAGTAGTTCATAATCTGATTTTATCTTTTTGGGTTTTTGTTTTGTTTGTTTGTTTGGTTTTTTTTTTTGGTTTTATTTGTTTGTTATTGTAAAAAAAAAACTGTTGTCATTTACAAGGATTCTTATAAATAATTATTCAACTCTGCATAAAAAAGTTAATATTATGCCAAAAAATGATTTTATTTAATTTCGATGGAGAGTTTAGAAATAAAAAATCTGTAAATACTCAATCTACACTTTTATAATATTGTAAGCACTGAAAGACTAAAAAAATTCTACCGTTCTAAAATGCGCTTCGGTTGTCACAAGTATGCGGCAGACCTGCTTAAATGCACTTCCATATATATCTAGCGACTTGCAAAATTGTTTATTTACTCCTCTCAGGAAATGATAAAGGCCTTTTAATATGTTTCGACTTGCAAAATTATTTATTTACCCCTCTCTGGAAATGATAAAGGCCTTTTAATATGTGTCGCATAAATGCTGATTTTCTCACAGTTTTCCGTATTTTCTCCCATCTCTAAACCCTTTATTTTCGAATTAAAATCGTAATCGATTGTTTATTTAAAATGAGCGACTCTAATCCGCAAATCTAACCCATGGCTAAATACCAACGATCACTCATCTTTCAGTAAACAGATGCTAACTAAATCACAATACATACCAATCATTGTAAATTCACTAAACTGATTATGGTATTGTTCTTTGATTATAGGCGTCTACCTGAAGATTTTTCGTATTTATTCAATCTTTAGACATCTTCCTAAGATTGTCAAACACCTTAGTTTGCTTGAGGTGTGAAAATATTTACACTTAATTAAGAATAATTACTGTCATTAAAATATTAAAATGACCATCATTGCTACATAATTTTAAGACATTTTAGTTCTAGGTAGAAATTTTATCTGACAAAAAAATAAATAAAAAATAAATAAATAAATAAAACAAAATAAAATAAAATATAAAAAATATTAAGGAATAAAAATATAAATATGTACTGTTTATTCCGTTTGCATATTGCATACTTTTTTTCCTACTCCAACCTCTATTTTCCTCTCTTAAAAAGGCACTTTTGAGATTAAACTAAGAAGACGTGTACGTTTATTTTGATTTATTATTTTTTTCAACGAAAATCTTGAAAGAAAACACACATAAAAACGGTCATTGCCCAGAAAAAACTCCCACAAACAGACCGCGCGGATTTTATCTGTGGGGAAAATGTGCTTTAAAGTGTTTCCCTGAGAGAAACAAAAATAATATTTTCCAAATGTTGCGAAAGTGGTCAACTGCAGAATTTAGTTTGAATTTCGACACTTTCGTTTTGCGTTCTATGTTATGATTTTTTTTATCGCTTTCTTTCATTTTACATATTAAATACTTGATAACAAAGTTTTAGTCGAAAGTTGACTCTATAATATATTGTAATAAACTATGATACAATATTTTTTTTACAAATTAGACATAACTTTTTTACGTCTTTCTTCGATTCGGAGTATGTAATACACTATTATTAAATGGAAATGCGACATAATTGTATTTAATGAATTAACTCAATAAATAGGATGCATCCTGAATACAAGTGATAATAAAATTATTTAAAAATTAAAACACAGAATCAAATTGTGTAAAAGAAACGACAATGCATTACTAAAACAATGCATTTGAAATATATTCCCTTCAATCTACATAGGTTATAAAAAAATTAAACGTTGAATTAAAAAAAAATTGTGTCACGTATTAAAAGCGAATATTTCTTTTCCGTTGTTGACGCAGGCGCAGGTCGGTACCATATCATGATGAATCCGACCAAAAAAATGTAAATATTTATATAAATCCTTAATACAATTATAAGGAAGCAGTGATTAAAGCGTTAAAGAGATTTTGATTGGATCAGTTCATCAATAAAGATAGGGACATAAAGAGTGCTAAAAGAGAGATTTTTTTTTTACTTCAATTTTATTTTTAAAGAAAAAGAAAATGATAAACATGCAAAGGCCAACAATGATGCCATTTTTACAGCAGCATTTTATATCACCAATTCAAAGGTAGGAATTTATTAATATTAAAATCGTTTTTAAAATATTATTAATGTTTTCGTTTAAATGAAATAAATACCTTTTTAATACAACATTTTTTTCCCCTTTCATTGCTCTGAATTCTAGTTTTAACTATAAGATACAATAATATTAGAAATAAACAAAAGATAAAAAAAAATACTATTTTAGAAAACGAAATTGCTTTTATTCAATTCTATAACTATAAAACAGTTGAACACAATTTTAGATTTAACAGAAATAAATTCGAAGGATTTGGAAATAATTAATTTTCATAAATTGATTTGATAAAAATTTCATTTTTAGTATGCAGATGGAGCGGTTACGATACGGTGGACCGGGATTTCCATTTTCAGTCCCAATGATGCCTCAGCAGATGCCATCACAAACAACGTCCACATCGCCACCACAGCCATCTCCTACTCCTCAAACCAATCTTACAAAGTTTTACAACCCACGGCTAGGACCACCATTAGGCATACCAACATTTAGTTTCAGTCAAGAAGAGCTTGATAGTGTTCTTTATGGATACACCAAAAAGAGGGCAGGGACGTGTAATGGACATGCTTTGTCAGGCATTAGAAGTTCCGACTTAAGCCACGGTAAGCTCAACTTATTATTTTTTTTTACTACATCTACATTAGTCCCAGGTCTACTGCAACATAGTTCCTAAAAATATTGAGATTTTACCTATAACTTTTATTGGCGAATCATGCTTTTTTTTAATTTGCGAGACACGAAATATTATCAACAAAATCTTCGTATGTAAATTAAATAATAGACCTTCAGAAAATAAATTGTTGAGAAGTGAATCCAGAGTAAGGTTTCGAGGAAAAAGTCACAAAAGCTTGTTTACAGAATTACCTTTTGCTTAATAAGGGACAGATATTCAACAGGAGGATGTGATTCTATCATGGACAAGATGACAATAAGAAACAAAAACGGTAGACCCTTTTCTTATAGGTATATGGGATAAACGAAAGAACTTGGGGACTCCAGCTGAAAGAAGTCGATTTTATTTCAATGTAAGGAACTATTTCTATGTCTAAAAGACAACCAAAAGTCTTGTTCTTTTGGAATAGTATACATAATTCTTATTAATAACTTCTTTAATGTAATACAGTGTGCATACTAAGCACATCTCATTACCCATATAAAAAATTTTGTGCTGAACTGGAAAAATGTTTCATTATATGGAATAGTAAAATTGTTTTATTCAAGATGTTCTGCACGAATATTGTATTTTTATTTTTACATGAATTGAATGAAAAAGACACACATGTACGCAAGAAAAATCAAATAAATACCACATTCCCACATTTCCGTTTTTTTTTCCACCTGTTTCCAAGACTTTCAAGACTTTATTTACAACGCTCAGACACTACATATTGAGGTACATGATTTAAATTTTTACATCAAATGACGAAATGAACAGGCATCACATCAAATATATCTATACATAATTTCAAATTACATAACATTTTCATAATAAATACAACCAAACAATAACAGCATATTACATTATAACAGTTGTGATATTTTTCTAATAAACACTGATATATTTTTCAAAAGTTGTGTATTACATAATGAAAATAATATTTCCATTTTTTTCAATGACGGGAAATTCAAATAATAATTCAGGACATATTTTGTCGAAGTTGTACAATTCTGACATCAGAACATTTGAATAGAATATGAAATTCATCTCCAATATTCTGACCACAGAAAGTACAAAATCTAAGTTCCTTTGCTATATTAGACAATCTTCCAGTTTCTATTGGAATTTTGAAATTAGAAGTTCGAATTTTGGTGATATAAATTCTATAATTTAAAGGCAATCTCAAAATATAACCTTCAAGTTTAAACTCTTGTTTGACTAATTTGTAAAATTCACGAGACGAACGATCAATATCCGAATACCACTTTTGAATGAATTGATCACACAATCGTTGTTTTACAACTGGTTTCAAAACAGACATACAAACAGGCATTTGTGAATCAAAATCATAACTGAGTCCAACCTCATTAAAAATAGTTTGAATACAAGATATCCACTTAAAGTTACACAGATCATTTCTTTGTAAGGAGTACATCAATTTATACAATTTTCAACTCAGTTTGTTTTCGTTACATACAAGTCTGGTCCAAAATGACACCATTCTTAATTTTATTTTAACAGACAGAGGAAAACAACCTAATTCACCGTAAACCATATAACTAGGTGTTGATATCCTAACCAGTAATATTTTTTTTACAAAACTGCAAGTGAATTTTTTTCAATTGCAAAGACATTTTCGAACCTCCACACCTCTGACCCAAATAGCAATATTGGTTCAACCAAACTCTCAAACAATTTGAGTTGTAAATCAACTGGTATAGATTGGTTTCTTATTCGCCTATATACAAACCCATTTTATTCTCGTGTTCTGTTAGGGGACGACCCTTTGCTTTTTAGGGGGAGGGGGCGATTTTGTAAATAAATAATTTAATCTTGGTGCCACTGAAAATAGATATTCTGATCCTACTTGCCTTGAAAATGAATAATTTAAATTTGATTTGAAGAATGATTTTTTTTGCAAACGCAAATAAATAATTTGATGTGACATTTGGTGAAAATAAATAATCTGTTCGAGATTTTATTTTTCTTAGCAAAATCGCCCAAGCCTCCCCCTGAAAATAAAATGGTCGTCCCCTTATCTTGACAATAGATTAGACAGCATCTCGGTGTCCCCATACATTTTTTCGAACATGGCGCGGAAAAATGTATACATATATTATTTCATACGCAATACGAAAAATTACATTAAAAAATCCCTTTTGATCATACTTCAAGCTAAAAACTACAATACAATCCCGAAAAAATCTATCTTTAAATTCAACATAACAACATTAAACTAAAAATCCGAAAACTTATTTGAATACTTGTTCCTTTTCAATTAATAGATTCCCTTTTGTAAAAACGATTTTATGTGCAGTTGCGGGGCCTCATGTGACGCCCGAAGAAGGTCTTTATTGGCGATACTGAGTTGGGGATGAAGATCAGTTTGGACTTTTGAAAATAATTGATAATAATTGAATGTTGATACTTCCTGTACTGGTTAGCCAATATACATACAGCAGTCATGCTGTCTTGTAACTTATAACACTCCGTTGGAACTGTATTTGTTGTTTGTTTCAAACTATTACAACTTAAATTTTGGATTAGATGCTTTTCTAAATCAAGCAGAATTACGAAACAAGAGGCAAGTCTAGTCAAGGTTAAAATACCGCATGCTAGCTCATTCAAACGCTTTCTTAGTATGAATTCGCCATGCATGATAAAGTCCTTTTCAAAAAGTGTTGTTATCAAATGGAGGTACAAATGCTGTTCGCTTCCGGTTATCACTCGTACGGTTGGCAATCGTAGCTACTCGACCATTTCCGCTATCCAGTAAATGGCCGAGTAGTTACGATTGGTACGGTTGGCTAACAATACACAACTTAAACCCTGAATACATTTTAATTATACCAAAGTTAGTGTATTGTTACAGTAACCCACAGTAAACAATGACATGGTAATCTAAATATGAACAGTTTTATAAACTGTGTTCAGAATTCACAACACTTGCCATGTTGGGTTGATAACCGGAACTGTTTATTTGTATTTATATGCCGAAATCGAAGGGCGGATTTTTTAAAAAGGTCTACAGCTAAGTGATTGTTCATTTTAAATACCGAAGTTACTGTGAATGTAGTTTCTGCATATGCGCATTTCGACAACTTGTGTCTCTTCAGTGCAGATAAAATCTAAACGTTTCGAAGACCATCAACTCAAAGATGTTTTAAAAACTAATAGAGAACAAATATAAAGCCAAAAAACTTTCCATGAGGGAGACACCCCTTGGTTTTAAACTAAATTAACAAAAATTTAAGTATTGCAAATCACACATGCATCTATAAGATCTACATTTATATCTCTAAAATATATGCTCCCCGTAATGTCTTAATATACTTCTGTATATTTTTGGTTCTAAGCATGTTATTTGGTTTTTATTTTAGCATGTATTAATTTGTCATGTTGCCATCATCAGAAGTGAACAATGGTGTGCTATGGTTTCTAAACATCGGGATTTTTATAATTATTCCGGAAAATTATGTTTTGTTCTAAGATTACGATTGGAAATAAAATCACTTCATTTGCGGTTTCAAAGGGGTTTCGGGGTTAGAATGCCTTTTTCTGGAAGAAATTTAAAATTTCGTGCAGATTTTCCGAGGCAGAAATCGAAAAAAACCGACAAAGAGTCGATTGGAAACCCCTTTTCCTGGAACCCAATTGGGCCCCCTTTTCGAAGGTTAGATATATGTCGGTAAATGACAGGTTGGACGAATTTTCCCTAACCTAATTTTAAGTGTTCATAGAGAGACAATTTTTCAAATTTACTTTACTTTCTTTTAAAAGAATAGTCTATCACCGCGGAAATTATGTAAAAAAATTATCATAAAATTACAAAAAAGTGGCTGAAAACTGAAGTATTTATCACATAATGTGATGATGATGTTTCCAATTGACATTGACCAAAATGCTTGCAGACTGGAAACTAGAACTCAGAATTCAGTATTGATTAAAGGAGATTTATATGAAATATTTGTATACATTTTTAACTCACCTGGCTATGCAAGAGTGAGCTTTTGCCATCACTTGGCGCCCGGTGTCCGCCGTCCGTCCGTCCGTCTGTCCATCATTAGCTCACTTTCAAAAATCTTCTCCTCTGAAACCAATGGGCCAAAATGGAACCAAACTTCAACTGTATCATAACTAGGGTATCAAGTTTCAAATTTGTTATCTTCAGACAACATGGCTGTTGTTACTAAAAAATAGAACAAAGGGGTAATCAAAAAATTTGAAAGGAGAAAAAAAATAATCAGCATGACAAGATCTAACTGCCCTGAAATTTTG
Source organism: Modiolus philippinarum (assembly GCA_002080025.1). Classification (NCBI taxonomy): domain Eukaryota; kingdom Metazoa; phylum Mollusca; class Bivalvia; order Mytilida; family Modiolidae; genus Modiolus; species Modiolus philippinarum. The sequence continues at coordinate 52,548 of MJUU01003338.1, read as the reverse complement.
AAAATCTGATGACCCATCTTAGAGTTATTGCCCTTTCCCGTAAAATTTTCAAAATTTTTGAAATTTTGAGATTTTTTTTTATTAAAAACTATAACTGTTAGAGGGAAAGTTTAAATTGCAAAAATGTTCAGCATGCCAAGATCTACCCATATGGAAACTTTGAGAAAATCAAAAGTATCCATAAACGAGTTATGGCCCTTTATTGGTCAATTTTTTGTGATTTTATATTTTTTATCCTATATTTCGAAAACGCTTTGAGATAGAGGTCAAGCTTTAATTGCAAAAATGTTCATCATATCAAGGACTACAATTATTGAACATGCTCAATTTCTCCGACCTCTTCCGGGGTGGCTGCTAGCGCGGAACATAGTTTACCAATTTACCCTATGGGATAACATTTTCTAAGATCTCATTCTAAAAAAAATATTAGGCCACCTAAGAACTATTAGGCCACTGAGAAACCTCGGCCGGTTATCCCCCTCTACCAAGTTAGTTTTTCTGTGGCTCAAAGTGGAGATAATTTTAATTAGCATATTAATAGCCTCTTTTGATATTGAAATTAAAATTATTTCCACTTGGACTAATATATATAACTTACTTGGTACAGGGAGATAACCGACCGAGGTTTCTCATTGGAAGTAACCTTGGTCACAATTGTCTCTAGTTTGCCGCTTTGAAAAAAGTTTCTGTCAAGTCCACATTACATCCAAGATGGCCACCAGCGGGAACATATTTTATCATTAGACCCTATGGGAAAGCATTCAAAGATATCCCCTGAAACAACAATGCCAATATTATCAAAACTTGGTCACAATAGTCCTTGGTTGGTCCCCTTCAAAATATATGTCTGGCAACTCCGCACATCACCCGAAATGGCTGCCAGCGGGAAACTTAGTTTAACATTGTATTAGCAAGTCCGCACATCACCTGAGATGGCTGTAAGCGGAAAATTTAGTTTAACATTGTATCCTATAGGAAAACATATTCAAAGATTTTTTCAAAAGAAACTACTAGGCCAGTTGGAACAAAAATTAGACACAATAGTCTTTTCTTTTTCTTTTATTCTTTTTAAGGAAAATAATCCTCTAAAAATGATGCATCTGTTGATTAAATAGAAATTATATTTTAAAAATTCAACAAACTTGTCGCATTTTCGAAAAAAGTACTACTTAGACATTTTAAAAACAAATTCATTTATTTTCACATTCGAAAATGGGCTGAAATGTGATCTCTTTAAAAATGTTGGGTGTCTATCTGAAATAATCACTACATCTCTCAGTTTAGCATATAATCTTTATACCTAGTATACAAACAAATTACTAGTATATCTCGGAAAAATAAACAGAAAAATAATGAAAATTTAAAATTAAATCGTCATTTTTAAATTGAAACATTCTTCACTGATTTAATCACATTAAATATTTGACAGCTGTGAGAAAATGCTACAGGCTTTTAAACATCTAAATGAACAGAGATGCGCGAGAAAGTTAGGATAGACGGGTAATCTTCTCCAAAATATTTGAATTCTTTTGAAGAAGAATCAGAGAAGCAAGCAAATTCTTTAGATTATCTCGCAAGCGCAGCTCCTCTTAGAACACTTGAAGGATTGTATATAAAGGAAGGACGCTTTATGCAGATAAAGGAATAAAATCATAGTCCGACACCACGACGGGGAGACAATATGACTTTCTTTTATATTAAGGAAATGTGGACACGGGGTATCCTTTTGTGGTTTTGCCACAGTCACCATTTGTTTCTTGGATAAACATTTTAAAACTACATTCTAAGTCGGACACATTTATCAATGAGTAAAAGATGTAAAAATCACTTTGTAGAGAATTTTCTTGTTAGTCAGGTTATACTCAGTTGCCATTCAGTGGATGTTGTGGTACATAATACGGTGGTATAAGAAGATACGTCGGCAACGAGGGTACTGGAACATACAACATCGCTTTCTCCAGAGTATTTTTTATTTATTGCATAGCCGACGATTTTCAAGAAGAAATATTAATATATCCTAAGAAATTATGTAAACATAATGACTTTTAGTCCACTTAATTAAAAAGATTTTTTACGAAACGAAATAAATGCTTCTTGATCTTTAATCTTTTAATTTACACATTAAATCGAATTAAATAGCTGATCCAAAAAGAGAAACGATATGATTTGATTCAAGTATAATAACATTGTGCTGCCCTTTTAATCTCCATTGACAAGATTTTACTTGAAGGCTAGTGGTTTAAACATGGACAATAAGCAAAAGGCTATTTTGATTTACTTACAAGATTACGAACAAATGTACAAAAGAAAACAACACAGGTAATTAATGTAAACCTAATATAGTAACTGTCATCAACTCTAATCTGTTTTTCCTAATCAAACATTTGTAAAAACAAACTTTGGAAAATAAAGTAGATGATCCCTCCTGGGTGACATGCTTCTATTGGTTAAAAGTTCAAATTCTTTGTATACTGCCTTCCGATTGGCTATTGGCGATACTTTTATGCCCTCTGGTGTCTAAGGATTAAAATCCAATGTAAATTCTTGCACATAGTCACTTACATTTTTAAAATCGCTATCGCATTAAGAAGTATCCATGCCTTTTGTTTATTTATCCCCTTAAAAGCGTGTTTAATAACAAGGATTTTAAAACAGGTACTATTCCCTATTCAACAAAATATTTTTATTTCATTTTCATTGTAGAAATATTGACAGGTTGACTTAGTATACAAAAAATACCAGAAGCATGCCTCAGAAATACCTTGAAATAATATTCTTTGTTTGAATGTCTAATTTAATAAAATTTAGACCCACGGTAAGAATTCAGCGAGACGCCACGTCATATTCCATAATTCAACAAGTATAAAACCATTGCTTATCTCTATATCTAATTACTATAGTTTCATAATCCATTTACGGTATATTTGTCATCAAAATCAAAGACTTCGCTTTCAGAATATTATTTAAGTAATCATAAAATATTTTTGCTTTTCCAAGAGTATGTGAGCACTTGCCGAGTTTTTCTTAGATAAAATTTAAACACTTAATAAAATACACGAAATTAACAGCAGTCATTGCATCACCTTTCTACGTTTAAGCGTTGTAAAATAATGGACTAGAATTGACCAGAGGCTTATATTATAATTTTTATCCACGATTATGCCCGTGAAATGCTAAGGTGGTATATCTGTTTTTCATGTATACCTCGTTTGAAATTTCCGAACATTCAATATTCAAGAGTTTGTCTCCTCCTTTTTCACGGGTCCGCTCATTTTTCGGACAACAAAATTCCGAATAAGAAACTGAAAATTTCCTCTTTTGATTTTACTCTGGTTCGGCATTTTCTTTTTTAATCTTATATTATTATTTTTTAAAATATTTGTTTCATTAAGAAATTGACGACATTTCTATTTACTACGACAACTATCATGTTGTAGAAAATGATATAAACTACAGAAACAAATTTGAATAGCAAATCACATCTTTAGAGAGCTTCTATTATCGACTTAACGTGACTGTGTTTACACAGTCGCTAATCAAAATGCACAACTCAACACCCAAGAGGATACTTTCTGTGACTTTCGATACATGCGCGCTATTCGAGGAGTTGATAATTTTCTTACTTCTTTCACAAAAGGTTCCGAAATTTGATTGAAAGGAACAAAGCAATGTCTTTATCATATTTAGTCCACTTGAAGAGGTGGTTTATATTAAAGAAGATCCCAGCAGAGAGTTTCCTAACACCATAATCCAATAACTTGTAATATCAAGTAGTATTAAACACTACAATAAGACTAGGACTTATAACTTAATGTAGGAAATCGATATAATTATGTAAATAATAATGATAAAGGTATATAATAATTACTACATTATTATAAAAGTACAATTTTGCGGGGTAATCGAACTCTACATAAACCATCATTGTGCATACGTAAGCGCTGCGGTTGTAAAAAGTCATGTGTTGCGTTTAACATTTCATGTTTGATTGTTTGACTATTCCTTTAATCATAAACTAAGCCCTTTCTGTCATTTTATCACAAAGCCGGTAGATTAGTTTGAAAGGGAACAACGCTATCTCACCGACTATCTCTTATAATAATAAAAAAGTGATAGGGTAATGTTTTTTTTTCTAAAAATAAATATGGGTACAGTAAAATCTAAAATTGTACCATAGGGAAAAGGGACAGTGAAAGGGAGGTTTGAGTATCCATAAACCGAGTTAACCCTACCGCTGGCTTTTGCTAGTGCCGGTACCAAGTCTGGCTGTCCCGAATTCCTAATGATGTTTTTATTTGTCTTTTGTCTTGTTTGTGTTTTTTCGTGTGCTATTCCCTGGCAGTTTTGTGGCATGTTTGTGTTTTTCGTGTGCTATTCCCTGGCAGTTTTGTGGCATGTTTGTGTTTTTCGTGTGCTATTCCCTGGCAGTTTTGTGGCATGTTTTTGTTTTTCGTGTGCTATTCCCTGGCAGTTTCGTGGTATGTAATTGTTATTTCTACCGTTGTAAATGTTTCCTGTTATCCTTTTTATTTATTTCAAGAGCTCCATCCACAGAGCTGTCGGGTTGTGGATAGATCTGGATAGGAGAAGGCAGCCAAAATATTTTTTTCACATAAAATCAGCTCCAAAATATTTTTTTAGAAAAAAACCATAGCCCCCCCCCTTCAAGTTAAATGGTTGGTCCCAAACGTCATGATCCATGCAGTAAAAACCCCTTCTGTATTCATCGACGAAAAAACTAAATGGATGTCGTACATAGGGCTCGAATTCATGTCCCTATGCGTTCAAACCCTTTTCCAGTGGCAAGTCGAAACTCGGTTTTCTCTTCCTGACATAGCTGAAATATTGCTCATTGGTCGTAAAACTTAAAAAATCTATCAATCAATATTTAATGATATCAGTAAATGACACTTTATATCAATCAATAAACGAATTACTGAGTTATTCTTAAAAGAAAACTCTTCAGAAATGTAAATTAATCTATAAAACCAGTTATCTAAAAATAACGGCTTTGCAAATTTTTCCGTGGGTTTGTTGTTTTTCCAACCCTTTACATTGAATGACGGCGTAATGATGTTGCATATTGTATGAGCTTTCCTCGTCATCTCTCATAGTATTATCGTCCCTTCTTGGGGGAACATTTCCGAACACCAGATACAATTAAGCTGTATTAAGACGAAGCGGCAGCATTTATGGAGGATGTATAAACAACAACATTAAAACGTTGTTCCACTGGGTGGATAAACCATGTATTTGTAAAGACTTTGTCTCATGTGCATTTACTCCATATCCCTACATGGTACACGGTTGCTGTTAACAGTATGTTTGTTGACGATCCCGGACTCATGAGTCATACGTCATATGGATGTAGCATTGCTCGACATCTATAGCAATTAATTCCGCGCAAACCGGTACTAGGGATCGTCTTTAACTTACTAAGAGGTATGCACAAAGCTTATTGTTGAAGGCCCCGTGGTGACTTCAAGATAAAGAACAACAAAATATGCGTTGTTCCATTGCTGATTGGTTTTACAATATTATTTGTAGAGATTTTGTCTCATTTGCATTTACTCCATACCTTTTCATTGTTGATGGAATAATCAGAATTCATTTTTTTCTCCTAGGTATTGATCGTATTTTAACTGGAAATGGTGCAACACGGGCTGACCATTCTCCTCCCGCCCAAAACATAAAACCATTAGATCTGACTGGTTTGGAGGTACCAGAAGGTATGTTGTTAAATCATAATAAATCATATTGCCTACCCGAGATTGCCTACAATGTGGAAAGAATTCGAGATGATCACAGTGGAGATGGTAGATACATATCTGAATTGAGCATTATCACAGGCAAAAATCATGTTAAAAACTGAAAAACCCATATATTTATAGTGAGCCATCTCGTGGGCTTTTTGATTGCCTATTATCAGCGGAGTTTTATTAGTGATTATGTTTGATTACCAGGTATATTTTTCAATCATTACCAAATATTGTGAAAATTTACTAAAATTACCATAATTTTCAAAATCTAAATTATTACATATTCCCGGTACCCATATGAGGAGCCTCCTTAGTATTTACCTTCAAAATATTTCGAGATTTGCACTGAAGGTATAAAAGTTGTCAAAAAGCTATCAACAAGACTCACTTGAATGTATTTTTGATGTTTTTGTTTCATTGCAGCGATAACCCTACTATGCGTACTTGATATGTGAAATTCACGGAAATTTGATAATGATAAGTTTAGAAGACTTTTCTTCAGTATAATTCATATTTGATGTCCTTACTTTCAAAATCTGTTGAACTTACTATAAGGTATGAGCAAAGCTCATTGCTGAAGGCCTCATGGTGAATTCAAGATGTATAACAACAATAAAACCGTTGTTCCATTGACAACTTCAACCGTGTATTTGTAGAGACTTTGTCTCATGTGCATTTACTCCATATCCTTTCATTGTTTTGTAATAGGATAAGAGACAAAAACTTTCATTTCAATGCTTTCAGGTCTCTCCGTTTTTCAAACGTTGTTCGCCGGAAATATACATTATGGTGTTTTCTGCACAAAAACAGTAATATCAAAAGGAACGAAATTCGGACCTTTTAAAGGAAGAACAGTGAACACAAGTGAAGTAAAAACCAACGATGACAATTCATATATGTGGGAGGTATGTGTATATTACAAAACTGAGAAAAAAATTGTAATGCAACCTCGTTAAAAGTATGTTCAATCAATGTTGCTATTGTCACTGCAGAAGTTTTACGGTCGTCACCATGATTTGACAGACCGTTACAATGTTTATATTTCATAGCTTTTGGTAAATCCAGAGTTTATTACCGGACTGACAAACACCGACTGTGACAAAACCGGACTTTTCACTGGCAGTGTGACGGGTGCGGAACATGCTTACTCTTCCGGAGCACCTGGTGATACCTCAACTTTTGTAAAGGTTCACACTGCTAGTGCTTTATTTTTGTTGCTATCTTGTTCATTTTTGTTTATTTATTTTGTCTTTGTCATACTGTCTCAATTCGTGTTGGGTGTGAATTGCCTGTGACTGTCACTGGCCATCTTTACACCTTCACTGAAAAGCGAACTTGGTCGCATTCTTGCTGTGGTATTATATTCTTTGAAAATTATTTTTCAACTGTAGTAATATAGTATGAATTTAACCAACGGAGATCTAATTCACATTGTAAAAGTATCAAATTATACTGGATATTGCCACCAGTTACAGCTCAGTCCCAGACGTATATTTAGGGTGTTATCATTTAAAGCAAACACTTCAGTTTGATTAAAATAGACCCTTGACGTGTGTCTAATTGTAAAAAGAGCACATTTAGAACCAATAAGTAAATAATTTAATGTCCATGGTTCTCTTACCCGGAGATTAGTATTATTTAGTTGTCAATTTTATATGAGGTAGGTGATCCTTTTAAATAAATACCAATATTGCAAATGTGCAACAATTAAAGACCAACAGCAAAGGTTTATGGCACCTCTTTATTTATTTAAATGATCGCTACCTCATCACAATGATTACGTGACTAACAACTGAACAGTTGAACAATGATTACACACTAAAACTGTATTCTTTTTTGATATGTACAATATTTGGAGTGTTTTGTACATATAAAAATTAAATGACAATTTTAATCCAAATGTAACATAATTACCGTTATGATGACTTCCTTTTATATCAACATCACCAAAATCTGTGAAATACAAATACTCGTCCATGTAGTGTCTAAAGCTGTCATAGTTCTATGGAGCTAATTTTGAAAATATATTAAAATTTTAAAATGCTTGTTGCAGGCGGTTGAATGTAGAAGTTTCTACTATATAGTATCTTAATAGACTCACCATACAATTCATTTTGTATGATGTTGCCCAATGTGTCAATATACAGGACAATGCGTCCTAATTGAGACCTGCAAATATTTGTTGGTCTCCCGAGTTTCCAATCAAAGTTGTCTTTGTTTTAGATAAATTCATTTAATGATACTGAGGAAAAAAGCTAAATTGTTTCTTTTTTTTGGCATTTAGCTTTGATTCTATCTTGGTTTCCCATTTTTCCCCTAAAGCTCAAGTTGGCCACCATATTTGGTCAGAAATGATTTATCAGTTTTCTAAATTTACAAACTTGGCGATTTCTCATTACCATAAAATGATTAAAGATCACAAAGGTTATTCTTCATGATATTGAGAACAACAAAGCTCTGCTATTATAAAAGCAATCGAGACAGACTTCCAAGTGTCTTTTGTAGTACTAAGAATATTTTCAACATTATGGGGATGATGTCAACATCTATATCTTACAGATTTTTCACGAGGGAAAACTTAGTCACTTTGTTGATGGACGAGGACCAACTGGCGGCTGGATGTCGTTTGTAAACTGTGCAAGATATGCACAGGAACAGAATTTGACTGCAATTCAGGTTGATGGAGACATATTCTATGAAGCATGTAAAGATATTCCACATGGTACAGAATTACTTGTATGGTATGGAGACTGCTATTTACAGTTTATGGGCGTTCCAGTTTCTCTAAAAGAAATGGCCGATGGAGGTGTACCAGAGGAAACCAATGGTAAACGCTTCATATTCTTTACCTTATTTTTTGTCTGTCGTCTGCCGGACTTGATTTTTTTTTACATTTTGAACTGTTTATTTACTTAAATTCGTATTCTCTCGTCGCTCTAATTTTTTGGTCATTTTTTTAACGAAAATCTATAAAAGAATGACAACTGTAATAATGGCGCTTCGATTTTTATGCCCCAGGATCTTTAGATCGGGGGCATATTGTTTTTGCCCTGTCTGTCTGTCTGTATGTATGTCTGTCTGTCCGCAACTTTAACCTGGCTTATAACTTTTAAACTAGATGTGATAGGAACTTCATATTTGGTATGCGTATTGATCTTGTGAAGCTAAACACCATTATGCAAATTTCACCAAGGCCAGGTTAATTTTAAGGTCACAGAGGTCAAAAAGTCAAAATCTAGATTTTGCTATAGCTCCTTAATTACAATTGCTAGAGACTTGATATTCTTTATGTGAATAGATCTAACAAAGCTTAATATAAATCCACCAAAAAAAATTTGGGTCAGGTCAAAGGTCAAGGTCACCGAGTGCAAATTTGAAAACTTTAACAAAAACTTTAACATTGCTTATATCTTTTCAACCAGATGTGATATGACCTTCATATTTGGCCTGTATATTGGTCATATGAAACTAAACAGCATAATGCAAATTTCACTGAGGTCAGGTCAAAGGTCAAGGTCACAGAGGTCAAAAGGTCAAAATCTAGATTTTGCTGTAGCTCGTTATTTACCATTGCTAGAGGCTTGATATTCCATATATGATTAGATCTTATGAAGCTAAGTACAAATCTACCCCAAAAAATTCAGCGAGGTCAAAGGTCAAGGTCCCTGAGTGCAAATTTGAAAACTTTAATATTGCCTATATTTTTCCAACCAGATGTGATAGGACCTTCATATTTGGCCTGTATATTGGTTAAATGAAACTAAACAGCATACTTAGGTTAGATCAAAGATCAAGGTCACAAGGTCAAGATAACAGAGGTTAAAACGTCAAGATATAGATTTTCCTGTACAATTGCTAGAGGCTTCATATTCTATATGTGAATAGATCTAATGGAGCTTAGTATAAATTCACCAAAAACATTTGGGTCAGGTCGAAGGTCAAGGTCACTGAGTGAAAATTTGAAAACTTTAACATTGGCGATATCTTTTCAACCAGATGTGATAGGACCTTCATATTTTGCCTGTGTAATGATCATTTAAAGTCAAACACCATTATGCAAATTTCATTAAGGTCAGGTGAAAGGTCAAGGTCACAGAGGTCAAAAGGTCAAAATCTAGATGTTGCTTTTAGCTTGTTAATTAAAATTGCAAGAGGCTTGATATTCTATATGTGTCAGTGAATAGATCTAATGGAGCTTAGTACAAATGTCTACTTAACCTTAATTTCTAGTGATGGCAATTTTAGCATTACCGGTAATATTGCATTGAAGACATTGCTGCTACCGGGGGCATAGTGTTTCACAAACACATCTTGTTTCTTCTTTCGGTTGTTAGTCATTGAATTAAAAAATATAAAATGTAAAAGTTATATTCAAAATAAAAGACTCAAAAGCACTTTCTATATTCCCGTCCAGACAATATTGTGTAGTAGAGTTTATCGAAACAAAAAACAATATAGCTTTATATTAATAATAAAACATATACATAAACCAATTAATAATACTTTTGACAACTTTGAGGAAAATTAATATATGACATATCAAACTGTATTTTTGTAATCTAAATTCTGTAGCATATCTTAAATCAGTGCTCACACACATTATGACAAATAAACAGAATATAGTATGTAATGCTATACTATCCTATCTAGGTGGAGAAGGATTTACCTGTGAGCGATGTGGAAAGGTGTTTGCTTACAAATATTACAGAGACAAACATTTAAAGTACACACGATGTGTTGACCAAGGCGACAGGAAATTTCCATGCCATCTATGTACCAGGTATATATTTAAACTATATAACAGAAATTAGTGCATTTTCAATTTATTTGATCAAGATGGTCCTGATTACTAGTAAATGAATTCGTTCCCTATGTGTTCATTTTTCATATAAAAACATCAAAACTCAAATACAAAAGTTCATTTGATTATTGTAAATACTGCACACCGTACTTTGACCAAAGACCGGTGTATCAGTATTAGTCTTGTCAGCTCAAAACAAAACAACTTGAAAAAAAACTAGAAATTTTACATTTTCTTTCATCATGAGTAGAATTTTAGAAAAAAAAATTGTCTGGTTCAACACAATGCTGTAACTAGTCTTGAACATATAAGTCTTGTTCATCGTTGAAGGGATCTTGGAAAGTTCAAGATACTATTCGTTTTCATGTTTGTTGCTTGCTTTTACCATGTATATGTAGACTTGGTCTTATGTACATTTACTTTGTATCCTTTTATTGTTTATCATAATTTTGTCACTAAGTATATATTATCATCGGCTAAAGAGCTAACATCGTGAGTTAGGCTGCAAGTAGAGATCAATTACATACGGCAAGGCGAAGCCGCACCTATTATAGATTTCTACTTGTAGCCTAACTCACAATGTTAGCTCTTTAGCCGATGATAATTTTGTCTTATGTGTAGTTTCCACAAGTATTTTGTTCTATTAAAGATTATATCACCATATAATGTGTTACACGTGTAATTTGCAAGGTGCTAAAAATAGCCATTTATTGATTTTATGTAAACTACAAGGTGCTACACAAATACATACGAGAAATAAAATGCCGTTTTTACAACCAACGAGAATTTAAAAATTGCCCGTGCACTCTTTTGTTTCAATGACACGAAAAATTAGAAATAATGATTCTCCAGCACGACTGCGCGTTGAATAAAAATCGGCAAAACACGCGGCACGAAAATAACCTTGTGCAAGCCTCAGATAACCAACGTGGTTGTGTTGTTATACTCATCAACAAAGCAGTACAATAATTTTTCGCGCGGAAACACTGTAGTTTGTAAGAATTGTATGAACCAATCAACGTTTACAAAACCCTCTACACAGAAGACAATCTTTTTTGTTAGAATAAACCTATATACAATATAACTTATGAAACATTGTTGTTTATTTGGTTTGATTTCTATGACTCTTCCAATTTTTCAGGTCATTTGAAAAAAGGGACCGACTGAGAATTCATATCCTGCACGTGCACGAGAAACATAGACCACACAAATGTGTAGTATGCGCTAAAAGTTTCAGTCAGTCATCAAGTTTAAATAAACATATGAGGGTAAGGATTTGCATTATTTATCAAAGGATGAAAATTATTAGTTATAAATTGTATCGTAAAACGAAATATGGACGCTGCCAAGTTTTCACCACAAGACAAAAACATTAACTTTTTTACAGATATAAGAGGTTTAAATTTTCTTTACTGGAAATATTCCCGATGAGAACCGAACCGTCAGTCTAAAACGAACAATCCAAGGACAATGACAACATCGGAAAAACAAAAGAAACAAAAACATAACATGAGCACGGCACAGAAATGAAAAACGAAGACACACAGATTTACTAAATACATCGGCAAACGAATAAGAATAATGAACAACACAGACCCAATAAAAATAAAGGTCGAGATCGGGTGCACCGTTAGAGTAAGCATCATCTGCTTCTAATAAGACACCCGCCGTGTTGAACATGTCAACTAGAACATAAAAAAAGATATATATAGGCGGAAACTCTTGCCGAAATTTAATCAACGCCCTGCTGATGTTAATCCATGGGAATGAGAAAAATGATATTTACATATGCTTTTCATATGAATTGAGATGGATATGAAAATTATATGAATCTCTATGTGTACCATATATATCTTTTATTCCTTGTGTGAAATGAAAAATAAAATCGCTGCTGTGGTTTAACGATTAGTTATGTAGTAAAAACATCTAGAATTTTAAGAGCATCAAAGTGGTTGAGAAAAAATCACAAACAAAGGAATGGTTGTACAAGAATCACTAAATAGCATATTTAAAATGTGAATATGGTGAGATATTATCGAATAAAAAAAACTGGGGAAGTGTGAATTAAAAAAAATTGGCGAAGTGTGTTTGCTTTTGGTCAACAGTTCCTTGTTTTTAGTCCACAGGTATAGGCAAGGTATAATTTTAACAAATCAAAGATTGCATTCATAAATATGGCACGCGAAATTAACCAAAACTTAGGTAAACCGGGTTTATCGCAGGAAAACCCGATTTACCGGGTCGGTTATCCTGGTTTAGCTTTAGAAAACCCCATTACCGACCGATAATTGGGGTTTTCAACATTAAATGCATGTTAACCCCCGCTTCCAATGAGTTTTTATTGCTAAACCTATGAGTTTTTATTGTTAAACCTTTGGTCGGTAAATTAGGTTTTACAGTTTTTGGTTTTACCAAAAGTAGGAAAACCAGGTTTATCGTTAGTTAATCCTGGTTTACCGACCAAAACCTCAATTACCGGATAGCTTATATGATTGGCTATAGAATTTTGGATGTAACCAATAAAAAAAAATAGATTTAGTATTGAAATCATTATTTGATTATTTTAATTATTTTTTTATATCATCTTGTCTATTTATTTATAAAAAAAGTATTTTTGAGATTTAAATCTTGAAAGAAATAAATAGGAAATATTTTTCTGTATTATCTAAAAAAATATTTTATAATAATAAAGAATACAAACAAAGATGTAACTAAGAAAAAATAGATACTAGTAAGAAAAAATTTTATTTTGATATTTATAAATATCTTTATGACGTTTTGTCTATTTATCAAAATTAGAAAAATATAGATAAAAAAATATTATTGAAAAAATGGATATTAAGTAATAATATTGAATGTTAGGAAATACATTTTTCATATTAAAACGGATATTCATTAAAAGTTAGTCATATTTTTTTTTGGGGGGGGGAAACATTTCTTACTATAAAATTGCACTTTAATGCAATCATTCTATGTCACTTCATTGTTTATTTATAGAAATAATTAAACTGATTTTTAATATAAAAAAAATGTAATATCAAATGATCAGGTTTATTTTTTATAATTGGAATGAATTTCAAGTTTAATTTGGGAAACATTTCTTAATATAAAATGCACTTTTATGCATTCAATCTATGTCATTTCATTGTTTATTTATATAAATAATTAAAACTGATTTTTAATATAAAAAAATTGTAATATCAAATGATCAGGTTTATATTTCATAATTGGAATGAATTTCAATTATTAGAATATATTAAATATACATCTATTTATTAAGGATATTACTCTTATAAATGGTGTCTCACAGGTTAATTAGATTTCTATGGATTTGTAAACAGGAAATGTCCTCCCGAATCAGCAGTTTTATTGCCCCCAATAAATTTTTGAATAGTAGAAATATAAGTCTGTATCATTAAGAAAGAATCAGAAACAGTTGATCGAATGTTTTTTGAATATTAAAGGTGTATCAATAAAAATAAATTAAATGAACAGATATTTAATTTTAAATGAACAGTAAAATTGTATTCTAAAATATTATCATAAAATATTTTTTTAGATAATACAGAAAAATATTTCCTATTTATTTTTTTCAAGATTTAAATCTAAAGAATACTCTTTATATAAATAAATAGACAAGATGATATAAAAAAATAATTAAAATAATCAAATAATGATATCAATACTAAATCAATCTTTTTGATTGGTTACATCCAAAATACTTACGCCAATCATATAAGCTACCGGTAATTGAGGTTTTGGTCGGTAAACCAGGATTACCTTCCGATGAACCTAGTTTCCTACTTTTGGTTAATTCCGCGCTGTAAAACCTACTTTACCGACCGGTAAAGTAGGTTTAGCAATAAAAACTCATAGGAAGCGGAGGTTAACATGCATTTAATTTTGGAAACTTCCATTACCGTTCGGTAATGGGGGTGGTTTGTAGGTAAACCTGGATAACCGGTCGATAAACCTTGTTTTCCTATGTTTTGGTTAAATTAGCGCAGGAAAACCCACTTTACCGACCGGTAAAGTAGGTTTATCAATTAAAACTCATTGGAAGCGGAGGTTAACATGTATTTTATGTTGAAAACCCCCATTATTGGTCGGTAATGGGGGTTTTCTAAGCTAAACCAGGATTACCAACCCGGTAAACTGGGGTTTTCTGCGATAAACACGGTTTAGCCAAGTTTTGGTTAACTTGCGTGCCATACATAACAGCTGTTAACTTTATGATCATCATTTATTTCCAATCATACACCAGTATATCATCATTCATACATTTTGATTGAATACAATAAAACTATATTTGTTCTAGGTCCACAGCGGAGAACGCCCTTACAAATGTGTATACTGTAATAAAGCCTTCACTGCATCTAGTATTCTACGTACACATATACGTCAACATTCCGGGGAAAAACCATTTAAGGTTTGTATTTGTAAAAAAAAAATTACAATATTTGATAGGACAAAATAAAATATTGATACTGAACGGATGTCAACTTATGTGTCGTCTGCTCATGATGTAGAAATCAAATTGCTGAAAGAATTTAACATTATGCATATGAAGTGATCTTGTTACAACACCAAAAAAAATTAACATCATGTATCGTTGAGTTATAGTAACTTTTTGTCAGTCATTCACGTAAATCTATAAGATAGACATTCCAAGATTAAGGGACCAAAAATAGGGAATGTTTTCAGAAAAACGACTAAATGGTGTTGAACTGCAATGTTAATTAATGAAAAGTACAATTAAAAAACTGAAAAAACCTACCGACGTATCAGAAACCTTTGACAGAACGATTGAAATTGACAATCTGCAAGTTCCATGGCAGCCACCACAAGTTGTTTGACCGATGTAATATTACGGTTTAGTAACTTGCAAGTTGAATCATATTTGTTTACACCAAACCAGATTTTAGCATCCAGTTGTCCCATCTTAACCGTCGGGGTTTACTTTTTTCTTGCCCTTTGGGCATCTCGGATATGGAGATACTTATCTTGAAGATGCTGCCATGGTCACTCATTTTCGAAGGTTATGCGATTATACAAAAAAAAAAAATAATAAAAATAAAAAAAAACATCCCTGGGCTAAATAAGACATATGCACTAGTATGTGACTATGCTCGGCAATGAGCAATAATTTCCACACAAACCGCTGCTAGGGGAAGTTTTGAAATTACTAGGAAGTGTGAACAAAGCTCAGTATTGAACGCCTCATGGTGACTCAAAGATGAAGAACAACATTAAAAGCCTTTTTCCTTTGCTTGATTCTACCATCATAAAAACTTTAAAAAGATGGAAAAATGTTATAAATTGAATCAAATAAAATAACAAAAATATAATCAACAAATCTTATAATTTGATTTTTACTTTTTAGTGTCGTCATTGTGGAAAAGCTTTTGCATCCCATGCAGCACATGATAGTCACGTGAGACGTACTCATATCAAAGAGAAGGCATGTCCCTGTGGAATATGTGGCAAGAATTTTATGCACTCGTATGAACTTAAATTGCACATGAGTTCACATCATCCAACAGAATGAAGGTCAAGGATTATGTTTTCTTTTTTGACGGAAAAATTGGTGTGAAATAGAGAAGTGCTTTTTGCCAATTATGGTTCCGATAAAGTTTATAAAGATTTTTAATCTGTTGTGTTTGAGGATATATTTCTAAGCTTTCTGGTGCCAAAATGTATCCTAATTGTTGTTTTTACTCCGCCTCTTCTATTTTGAAGTAAAAATATAGAAATGCATATTTTCAAGGTTCATTTACTGAACGTGTTTTTGTTTGTTATAGTGCAATTTGTCATTAAGTCTTACATTTATTTGTAAATGGCATGAATACTAGTATTTGTTTGTTTAATTTTTTCGATTGTTATTCAAACAGTCTATTCAAGGATACATAACACCGAATTTACAGCTTCCATAAGAAGTTTTCCAATCGTAACGATGCTTTAACGTTATAGATATACACTCGTCTGATAATTATCCTCTTACCGTTTGATTCGAACAAATACTTATAGCGGGGCGGATTAGAATTGAAATATGAAGGAATTGTTCAAATGGTGATACAAGCATGGGATTCGGCATAAACCGTCCTTGGACTATACTGAAACATATAGGGTCTGTAAGTCTCGTCATGAGACTCACGAGAATCCACGATAAACAGGCAATTCGAAAACGTTTCCCGACAAAATATGACGTCAGAGAATTGTGACGTTCAAAGTTTTGTTTAAAACGTCAAATATCTTTGTTTAAAATGTAATTTTCGGGTACAATTTTTGTATCCCGGAAGTTCCAAAATTGTACGAGACTTACAGGCCCAATTAGAGGGGTAGCCACCATGATTTTTCATTTCAACACGGTCGACATCTGGACTGACAAAATCATGATTATTTTTGACCGAAAATAACAGGGAAAATTCTGTCAGCTACATATAATAGGAACTAACAGCCACTAAAATCGTACAGGGCGTCACAAATGGACAAATGCTATCCTAAACAGGTAGATTGAAGCCATCGGTCTGGTTGTTTTTATTTGAATCCAGTTTTTCAGCGAAAGCAAAATAACTGACAAAAGATCTGTAACCGGAATGAATCCGTTTACAGTCTGGTAGAATTTTATCAGGGAATAAAGGATGTCAAATAAGATATAGGTCAAAACAAAATTTAAACAGTTACAAGAGTATAGTGATTTACTTGATAGACCAGCCTTGAATCATTTACATCTACCAGAGCAGGATTTCTTGCAGCCACATTTCATAATTTCAAGGCGTAATGCTGCAATGGTGTAAAACTTGGTCCAATATTGTATCCACAAGCCATCTAATGGCTCCATTATACATCCCAAAGGACTAAACTGTTATTCCTTTATGGTAGATTGTGCACGCACCTGACCAGCCTGGTATACAACTCGTTTTGAATGCTCAAACAGTGCACCTCTCGTAGGTGGAATAGCGTCATACCGCCGTTACTTCCGTGCAAAAAGTTCAAGTCTTGATTCATTTATATTGAAAGTTGCTGTACTTCTGTCATACATTACAACAACAAAAGTTACAATGATCTCCATATCTATTTCGCTTATAACTGATGGCATTTTACCTAAACGTTCGAACACACTTGTTACATCATCAAATATTTCCAAAGTCTGCCAAGCAGAGTTTTACCTTTGCCAAGAAAAGCTGAGACGGTATCACATCCAGTAAAGCAATGAAAGAATGGTAAAACCGATGATTTAGCACCAAGAGCATAATCAATATTATGAGGGGGCATTGCAGGCTATTCCCTTTTCCAAAAGCTATCCAAAGCTTATCTAACTCGAGCGTTTTGAATAAAGACACTTCCAAAACCACAACGTACGTTGGTATCTGAACTAATAATTTATGTGGACCTGCATCCACATGTTGCTGTACTTTTATTATGGACAAATATTCTCGTGGTTGCATGGTAATATATCATCGTGGTCATCAAAGGCATTTATCTTCACATCTACATCTTTTGTCTCGAAGATCATTTTGTCAGACTGTAGTGCACTAATTTTGTCAGCAAAGAAATGAAAAATTTCGGTTTTGATATCATCCACTCTTTGAAAACTAGCTCAAGCTTTCGTTGCCTTGCTGGTACAAATAAACTTGCGTCTAGCACCTAACCTCTGTGCTTACGCGTTAAAGGCATTTAAGGCTGTCCTCTACATATATATCAAATATCACATCTACTCTTAAATGTCCGGAAGAAAGATGGTTAAGGTATGATAAAATAACATCGTTCGCATACTCATCGAATGTGTATGCTGCACGTCGGGGTCTTGCATTTACCATAACTGTCCCATCCACAACTATTATGTCGGATTGTGGTTCATCAGATGGCAAGTTACACATTGACTCCAAGACTCCTCACCGTTCATTGAAGATCTTATGGTGGCTTTGAGTTGTTATTACTCCCCTTTGGGTCGTCTATTTGACACATTCCCAGTTTCCCTTCTTTTTCCTATTTCAGAAGCTGTGATTTGGTTCCCATATTCATACTTCCATTTTGCGACAAAGAAGGAGG
Organism: Modiolus philippinarum; assembly: GCA_002080025.1. NCBI lineage: Eukaryota > Metazoa > Mollusca > Bivalvia > Mytilida > Modiolidae > Modiolus > Modiolus philippinarum. The sequence goes on along the minus strand of MJUU01003338.1, from coordinate 33,936 downwards.
GAACGTCTGTTTTTCTTAGCTGAAAAATTGTTACAGGTCACATTGCCTTCTCTGGCATGAAATTGAAAGCCTTGAAAACAGACTGCAATCTTTCCGTGCGAGGTCAAGTTTCGTCTTTAATTCATCAGGTTTCTTCTTTACTTGTCGACTGATTAAACCACCTTATTTTTTATGGGGTCATAAAACCTTTCCTTGTTCTCCGTTAGTATTCTGAATTTGTTCAACTGATTGTTTCCCAGTTCTTTCAGAGCTAGAGCTGACAATTTACCTATATCTGTTTGGACGATATCTTTACTATCAAGTTTATATATGTCACGACTCGATTCTCCAAGAAAGGAGTTTCCATAATTTACGATGACATCCTTTAACCGATATTTAGGAAATTCGCAATTTTTAAATCTTAAAAATTTTTTTTAAAACTAAGGATTATCTCCCTCATGCATAGCTCTGTCCTTAGCTGAATTTTGGCCTTTCTATTTAGATTCTTTTTGTTATTTGTTCTTTATCAGTTTTTTACACGTTTTCGGTAAATGGACTTCCAAATGTTTTGGTTTGATCTGCACTGATGAGACAAAAGTTGTCGAAATGCGCATATGCAGAAAGTAAATTAACAGTAACTTTGGTATTTTGTTATTTATTAACCCTTTGACTTTGGCAATGAATCTTTTTTTTCATGGACTCCGAGTCATCATGTTGTTTATCCTCTCATCGCGTCGTTTATTAAAAGACATGTCTTCAAACTGGTTTATCAGTTTACTGATATGCAACAGATACCATCCAACGTCGCAGGACTGCTTGATCTTCCGTCAACCATATGATACTGTTCTGTTCGTGGGCATTATCTAGTGCGATTCGATTTCCTAACAGTAAAATGACCTTTCAAAAGTAAATGTCAGAATTCTTTGTTTCCAAATATTTCATATTTCGAAGGTGAATGGGAAGCCATCGAGCATAATTTGAATGGTCGAGTCCGAAAAAGTATAAGATCAATGACGATAAAGTTTGCTTGTAAAGCTCGAAATCTGCGTCCCTGGACGACCCAATTAATGCAAATACAAAGAGCTGAATTTCTAGAATCAATAACTGAAATTCAAAATGTGGTGTATATATAGTTTCCACAACGAGAACTAGTTGATTATGAAATTTCTCACATAAAGTTAAATGAATTTTGAAAATGTTTGAAAGCGAGGCTTGCCGAGCTTTTAAACATTTCAAAATTTATTTAACGAGACGAGATGTGAGAAATTTCATAATTAACGTGTTTAAGATTTGGAAACGGTTTCTCTAATGCCTGGATGAAAAACGCCGAGGATTGTATTCCGAATAAATTTGGCGGTAAATTTCACGAAACTTGTTCTCCTCTCTAGAGAGGAGAACAAATGTTTCCACACCTTTCAGGAAATATGAAAACTGGATAGAAATTAGAGAACTACTTTTCCTTCCTTATAACATAGAATAAAACTTTAAAATTCTAATGAATCATCGGTTTCTTCGATATGAAAGCTATCATAAGCAGACATTAGTAGATTAAATAGAACGGGTGGGTAAGATTTCCAGTCTCGGACGAAGCTTGACGAGGCCGGGATGATTAAAATTTTACTCGAGGATGTTCGAGATTTTCTTGTCTGCACTTTCAAAGGTGTTTAATTTTATTCCTCGCTGTATTCTCCATAAAATATACTAAATGCACACAGAAATGTCGCCCCCATTCGTATGTTTACACAAGTAGTTACATCCCTTTTTGTAACGGCATAAAATCTGGAATGTATACCCGAGCGCGCCATATTTTGACAGACGATTTTTCTCGTTTTTTCCTCCGAATTTTTACTTCAAAAGACAAGAACGATTTCACAATACGTAGACTAAATATACTTATGATCATTAATGAAAACAGATGTAGACCACAGAGACTGAAAAGCTTATCCCTCTCAATGCCAAAATGGTCTTAGTCTAGATGCTGAAATATGAAAAGAGAAGGTCGAAGTTGTTGAGGCAGGGTTGTGATCAATGTTATCAACCTATCAGCTATTGTAAACAGACAATACACACATGTACCCAAACATTGGAGGACAAACAACACTTTCATTTATAAAACGTTCAACAACGGCCTCACCGAGTTGAGTAGATATTTCATGAACTCGATCATAGGAGATGCATTGTCCATGTTTAAATATGGTATCTATGAACTGTCTCCTTCTGGTCTTAACGTGGAGCAAAAAAATCAAAGATACACACAAAGTGGTGGCTCACGAACAGTTGAATGTCTATGTTGAACATTTGGCTTATAGGTGTTCGAATGGTAATTGAACATCAAGGCTTGAGCCAAAGTAATGACCAGCTCTGAAGAAACATTTTCAAGTTGTGATTTTGTATATAGTCCATGTTTAATCATTTTTACCAGCTGGACATGCAAAACGCCAAGTTGTGTTGTTCTGTCTACATAAAGGCTTGTCGAATATGAACACGACCGACTCCTCAGAATTTCTTTGAGTTTCAAAAATGTTTGTTCCCAATTCAACTAATGCCGTTTCTTTTATCATATTTTCTTCTTGGGTACAACTGCCTTGTACAACTGATTGATTTTGATGTGCCCGGCCCCTGTTGTAAATAGAGGTTATACAGTTAGTTGGTACTTCATTTCCCGTGCTATGACATCCCCACTACTAAATTTAGCCAGCAGTTGTCTATCCTGAAGCAACATTGCACATTCCTATAGTCGTTGATTTAGTTTCATTGCCATAGCTTCTCTTAAGGCAGTCACATGCGATTTCCTTTCACAAATAAAACAATAATTACTCGTTGAAGTTGGATCTCCTTTTGACTTTGGCGTGTTTCTGAACAATTTCTGAGAGAAGCTATCAGCCTAGCTGCCAGACAGCATAGGGGACTGTTAACGCTTCTGTGCCCTGATAGTTTCGTGTTATTAAATTTTAATCTACAAAAGTTGTGGTACTTTGCACACTTTGCCTTATATCCAACGGGATTGGAAGAGCATAAACCCCATTAAAAAGAGGACAGTTCCTACCAAACATTTTATATACATCATCTGACGACTTCAACTATTCATAAGTTTCTTCCTGACACAAATAGCATTTTTTTCAATCAGTATCCAAACTAACTGCGGGAGAAACTGACAAGCGAATTCTTTTCGCCATTACATATGAAAACAAAAACAATGTGAAACTACGGTAAAGAATCAAGATAAATTAATTTAAAAAATAATTGACAATTACCTTTATACGTCGAAGCGCAAGTCGAGGGATTATCTTTTTAAGGATACCTGTAAAGTATTTTGTTGTGTAGGATTCGACTGCATTCAGCTTTATGATATTAACTACCCACATTCAGCCCGATCAATCATCCAGTACTATTTAAATCCCGTTCGATCTGTACACCATCCAGAGGAATAAGCTCCTCCTCTTTGGCTCGGTTATCTTGCGTTAGCACATCCTGTCGATCCAAGTACGACTTCATGACTTAAATATGGGGCAGCCATGAGGTATTTGGAAGCACTACAACAAAATGAAATTTATACTGGACCCCTATTACGAGATTATCGGCAATGGTTTATACCAGAGTGTCCTGGTAGTGCACCAAAACCACTCTGTAAATGACAATGGATAAAAGAGAAGACACAAACTTCAAAAAGGCATTCGTTAGTTTGTTTCGCTTACGCTAAATTAAGTTTTAATTCATGACAGGATCTGGAGTACTAAGCTACTGGACTTGGAGTATACAAATAAACTAACAGTCCGCACCCTGCAGCTGTTATATAAGCAAACTACCACAACACCAAGAAACAATATTAGTCATATGCACAATTCAGTGATTGGGGACTTTAATTTCTGGCAATTTAAGGGTAAAACTTTCTATCTGAGTCATGCCTAGAATGTAGGAGATAATTTCTTTACAGTAGATTATTACTAACATTTTAAAAAAAAGAAATTCTGTTCAATTACAAAGTTATTGTCAATTTAGTTTCTGCATATGGCCTTCGACACCTTATGCATCAAATCAAAACATTTGCAAATCCATAAACCGAAATATATGTAAAAGCTGATAGAGAACAAATTACCAATAGCATGAATAGTTAGCAAAAAATGAAATAAATTTATTTCACTAACCATGCACCAATCTTTATTAGACATTGCACATTTAAATGAAAGAAAAAAAAAGTAAAAAGGGATATCGTACAGAAAAATCTTTAAAAGTTAACTAGCAAACCTTAATGAATATCTATAAATGTAATTATATTGTTAAGTAGTTCACGTTTGTTTGTTTCTTACATTTACTGCTTAACACTTACTATTAACAACGCTCGTCATTTCAACGGGAATGACAAACTTTTGTCCATACTATTAACAATGCCCGTCATTTCAACAGGAATGACAAACTTTTGTCCATACTATCAACAATGCTCGTCATTTCAACAGGAATGACAAACTTTTGTCCGTACTATTAACAATGCTCGTCATTTCAACGGGAATGACAAACTTTTGCCATCTCTCCTCTGAAAGATTTGTCCAAAAATGCATATATAAAAGGATTTGTTATATTGTTTAGAATATAACCTTGATGAAGAAACATTAAAATCACTCTCTCAACATCAGAGAAACTTTCCCAGAAATTTGGTATGATTGTTTCCAACAAAACAATTGTCACTTTTGGAACTGAACAAATAAAAAATATAAGCGTAATTATCATGAACATGACGGTTATCCGGCTAATTGTCTTTTTATTTTTCTTCTGTAGATCGGATTCTCTCTTTTTAGACTTTTGATGGTTCGAAGGGTTTTTGCTGTCACTGCGTTTTTCACTACAATCTTTGGACGTCGTGTGGCCTTCCTTGCGTGTATTGTCCATACTTTGATCTTGAAATTTGGTTTCGAGGGTAAATCTGGAGGGTTCATCGTCTGAATCCTTTGGATCGTCTGAACCCTTTGTATCCTGTTTTGGTCTCAAACTTGAACTGATGTATACTCCTTTCCTCATATATATGTAAATTGTACGACCAACTAAAAAATACAATACGATCAGAATTCCACACGATGCACTAACTGCTATTCCTATGATGATGTCATACACCATCGATTCTGTTCCCCTAATTTTTCCACATACAGATCCAGTTATGTTTCGCTGGGAACTATTAAACGGCACTACATCATAGGTCATGATAGAGGGCATGGAGAGCAAAATGGACATGATTAAAGCGAAAATCATCAGCATCCTTTTCTTTTTCAAGCTGAGAATGTGCCCTTTTTGCTTGCAAACTTTAAGATATCGTTGAATTGCAATTATCACAAGCATGAAAATAGACATCATGGTCGTTGTTGTTCCGAAAAACCAGCCCATCTTACATAATGCACTGACGTCATAGGTTACTGGCATGAATGTCATGGTCAGCCCATACAAGGGACAAACAATACTCCCAGCTAAATCAACTGCAGCCAAATAAGGAATAAAATATTGTCCATCTTTTCTTGTTTTCATTTTGTATCCATACACTAACAAAACTAACGAGTTTCCAATTATCCCTATTATCATATATAAAAATAACAGAATATGTAGTGGAACGAAAATTTTCAGAAGATGATTGTTCCAATCGTCCAAATCCATTGCTTTTGCCACGACAGAGATATTTAAATTAGCATACGTTTTCGGTCAGCTACATATGTATTTGTGACTGATACATGCACCGAAATTCCAGGAAAACATTTCTAAAACTGCACATCTATATGTATATTGAAAATAACTAGTACATGTATACTTTAACAGTTACTTATTTTTATTTTAAACAAACACTGACATATTATGTTCAAGTTTTATCAGTAAAATATCAGTATGAAGAGATGCAGTATCTGACAATGCGTAAATTCTACGAATCCAATTTTAAAAAAAATCTGTGTTTTTAAGTATTGTATTGAAAAATGATTATTTGTGATAAAATGTTATTTAGGGTTTTTCTATGGAAATCTAAAACAAAAGACTTGTCATAGGTGGCCATAAGAAGGAAAATAAACTTTTGTTTATTTTTATACTAATATTCACTGTTTAAAGTGCATTATGATATATCTTTGTGCAAGTAGTCATATCATCGTCAAGATAGTCGTCAATGCTGCTTGGTTCCGCACAAGTAGTCATATTATCGTTCAAGGTAATCGTTTATGCTGCTTGGTTTCGCTCAAGTTAAATGCAAAGTTTTTACCAGACTACACTATAGGCAAGGTTTTTCAGAGCTCATTGAAATACCTATATGAATTGATTTACGCGATATTTGATAAATTTTTCTTGTATCCATATGAAGTCAGATTCATACAAGAGCCGGTTGGACTATCCTTTGACCATAACACAGATGATATTCTTGCTGTAAAAAATCTTCAGCGGAAGGCAAAGACTATGCGCAGTTTATCTACTCAAAGGGGCTCAAAATAAGACCACTGCGACATAGCTGTCATATACTTGTCTACACTCTAAATCTAAACAAAAACTTTTAAGAGTGCTGATTTTTTTTACTTCAACACTCAAAACTAAAGCACTAACAGAATGAACTCTAAAAGCAGAGTGACAATAGGTGCTCCGGAAGAGTAAGCTTGTCCTTATTTATTCGATTTTTTTCACCAGGGCAAAGGTATTGACTCAAAGAGAATATAGCCAGTGTTAGTGCAGCTACTTTTGTTATTGCCACTAATGAAGTCTTACAATCAATACCATGATCTGACGGCTTGTAGCGAATTGTCTTCGCACAAAATGGTGCAATTAAGAAAGTCTTACAATAGTTACCATCATTTGGTGGTATGTAACGTTTCTTCTTTCAAAGAAAATCATACCATTAAAAAGGTCTTAGAATAATTTCCATGATTCGACGTCTTTTAACAAATATTCTGTCACAAAAATGATGCCACTAGTGAAGTATTACAATAAGTATGGTTATCTTTTCAAAGATAAATAAGAATTAATAAAAGTTTAGACAGAATTTTACAACTTCGCGATAATCAATATTCTTAAAAGTTGATTCCTTAAATTAGAGTTATCCCCCTTTAATTGATTTCTCATGACGTCATTACTTTCCTAGGCCCAGAATAGAGCAAGTCATCGTATAGGGGCCCGCATCTTGGATTGCATTATAGAAATATGCATTTACACTGGTATGGGACAAGAGGAATGCATTGGGAAGGTTTCACCCCAAAATTTGACGCATATATGAGAACTGAACCTAGGCCAGACTGATTTTTGCGTAATTAAAAGCAAACATTAGATTGGATGTATTGCAGAGTTTTAAGTTGGTCTGGAGTGAAATTTTGCCCAGGCGTTATTGGCATGAAGCAGATAATCATAAAGCAGCTGAAAGTACAGAAAACAAAAACAAAAACAAAAAAAACAAAACAAAAAACCCTATAAAAAATGTTTATGGAAGACATTCGTCTTGATTATGTAATAAGGCATACTATCATTAGGTAAAAAGATCGTAAATTGCATAGGTATGACGGATGTCAGATATTGGAAATATACCTGCAAAATATTCAGGCAGGATAAATTGAGACATTTATTAACACGAAAAAGCGTGTTTTTCCTGACGACTAAAATGAATTTATTTGGTTCAAAACCTTCCCATCGTTCCTGTTGTCTTTAATGTTCTGGCGTTAACAGGTTCATATGGCGGGAGCTGAAAACGGGAGTTATGACCTCAGATTAATTCAATGGATCACATTTTACGACTTCCAGTGGTACCACTGGATGGTAGCGGAATTTAGGTGAGGCTTTCTCTTGTTACCAAGATAGCCGGTCCATCACTGTTACCAGTGTTGAATTTATATTATTTACCATTCAAACGGGGTATTTGAGAAAAGTTGGGAAAATGTGGTCCAATGAAGTCGTCGGTTGTGCTCTCAATTCTTATGAGAATTTGTTCCACTGGTACCGGTGGGGCACGTACCTGCCCATTTCATTCTTGGCGGTTTGTAAAATTTGTGTCATCTTGCCAGCTCTCGACTTAATTATATTTCTGCGGCCAGTTTTCATCCATACTTTAGTATTCCTTGCATTCAAAATCTTTTATTAAATACCATGGTATGACGGCTTGTAACGAATCTTCTTTCAGAGAAAATAATGGCAATAAAGAAGTCTTACAATGGTTACCATGGTTATCACGATCTGGTGATTGGTAACGACTGTTCTACCTCAATAATGTGACTAAAGAAAGTCTTACATCCATTAACATGATTTAGCAGCTGGTAACATCTAACATTTGATATCATTTAACAAAATGATGCCATTAAGAAAAAGTTACCATAATGTAACGGCTTGTAACGAATATTCTTTCACACACAAAAAAGATGCCGATACGGAAGTCTTACAACAAATACCACGATATGACGGTTTGTCAAGAATATTCTTTCACAAAAAAAATTGATGCCAATAAGGAAGACTTACAATAAATACAATGATGTGACGGTTTGCAAAGAATCTTCTTTCGCACAAAATGATGTCACTCAAGAAATCCAACAATAATTACCACGAATTGGTAGTACTGAACGATTAAATTTTTTTATAGAAAATGATGCCGTAAGTAATCTTATTATAGTTACCATGATTTGACAGCTTGTGACGAATCTTCTTTCACAGAAAATGATGCTGACAGCTTGTGACGAATCTTCTTTCACAGAAAATGATGCTGGCGGCTTGTGACGAATCTTCTTTCACAGAAAATGATGCTGACAGCTTATGACGAATCTTCTTTCACAGAAAATAATGCTGACAGCTTGTGACGAATCTTCTTTCACAGAAAATGATGCTACTAAGAAAGTCTTACATGCATAATAGTAACCATGATTTGGCGGTATGTAGCAATTCTACTTTCACAGAAAATGATGCCACTAGGGAAGTCTTACAATTGTCACCATGATTTGGTGAAAAATTTACCTTGCGTTTTATAGAAATTTATTGTTTTTATAAAAATTCTAACCACTGAAAGGTACTGAGGCTTCATTTCGTGTTTGGCACTCGATGGAATGTCCTTGGTACTGCATTTGGCCTGAGTACTTTTTCGACTACTTTTAGATTATGGCTTTCCATATTATTTGATTCTAATGTTTCTTATGAGACGTAACTCGTTGAAACACGTGTGCATGTAACTGAAGAAAGTATTACACCCATTAACATGATTTGGCAGTTGGTAACATCTCACAAAATTAGAACAGATATCAAGATTAGGTTTCGTAGTTTATTTTCAGAATTATCGCATACCGTTGAATCAATTGTCTTTCACCTCGATCTAGCATACCAGTATCCTATCCAATTTGATGATACTCAGGATATTCACACTGGCAATAGTTTCCATTTCTTCTTCTTTTTTGTTCCGTATTGTTGTTCTTGTCTCTATTTCTCGTCATTAAAACGTGCAAATTGACATCTGATTTCCGAAATTCTAAATTTAGCAAGTTATTCCGATATTTTATTCCCACAATATTCCTGAACTAGTGAAATTGAGAAGAGAGGGGTGGCTTATTGTATAAATTTTGGATAGCCAAAGGCACACGCTTAAATGCGTTTCATGTGATATATTGTTTGATCATTTGTTTGTACAAAGTTCCTCGAGATAACTATTTGTTTTAAAAAAAATTACTACTGCTAATTGGATATTGTGTCAGCAGATAGATACCTCTAAATTAAATATTATTTTACAAACGTGGCATCATTCATGTGGATACAAAACTTTACGAAAAATTGTGTGACATGCTCTATCTAACCTACCAGAGCCCGACTTGTATCTGGTCACCAACTTTTATTGCTATGCATACTTTTTATCATATTAAATAAACGTGAAAGTCTCGTGCAATTTTGAGACGTTCGTGTACACAAAATGTACTCGGAAGCTGCATTTTTAAACAAATATATGTGACGTTTTTAACAAAAAGTGGAACGTAAAGATCCTTAAATCATGCCTATTTTGTTAGAAAACGTTATAATTTAATAGTGAATTCTTGGAATTTCAGACCATAAATATGCTACAACAACAAGGTTGGTGTTACGACATTAAGGGTTGCTATTCGTGATATTCACCCGACGTGTGATTCAGATTATTTTGAACACAATGACTTACAACAACGTAATATAAAACAATGACATTTTTCGTTCTGTAATTTAAGAAGGAAATATTTCTAAAGACATTGAATTTTCTGATTATTTAACTTGAAAAACATTAACATTGTTGATAAAAATATATTATCGAATGCTTTTTCCTTGTTTACATTATGACCATCACTTAACTTGACGTAAATTATTACAAATCTTGTTCCATTACTTCTAAAATTATCTAACCTATGTGAACATAATTTGAACAATTCCGTAGAACTTGATTGATTTCAATCAAACTAGCATAGTTTTGCATAATTTCAATTAAAACAAAAATTAAAAAAATCCCATGTTTTGAAAGTTATGTCTTCAGAAGTAAAAACAATCCTATGTTGCAGATATAAATGGAGGTAATAACAAAATTACTGTTAAGAGCCAGAATCCAAGAGGTAATTTATCTGAAAAAGGGGGGATATATTTGTTTTTTTCACGTGTATCAACAAAATATTTTTTGGGGCAGAAAACCTCCTTCAGAAAATTTTTTTTTCATCATTTTCATCATTTTTTTTCACATAAAATCAACTCTTAAATATATATATATTTTTTTTTAAAAACCATAGACCCCCCTTTCAAGTTAAATGGTCGGTCCCTAAATATAAATCCATAAGAGAAGGGCAGAATCCAACAAGAAATGGTAAAATCTCACATGAAATTAATTTTCCAGAATGCAATTATAATTGTGTCATGTTTTAAAGTGGCAAATTATGATATAATTCATGCAATATTGATATATAAACAATAAAATTGGTGTGTTTTGGCCAATTATATGCGACAGTCGACAAAAACTTGCCAATTTTAACAATAGTTTATTGGGATAGGGGTAAGTTTTATTAATGTGGGATGTTTATATTACCTTAAAATTGTCATCATTTGTAATAGTTGTAAAGCAGTTATTATAAACTTTCATTTGATACCTACTTTGAATGATATTTGTTTACTAAAAAATTATGTTAGACAAAAGAAAGACAAAACTTAGTCAAAAACGAAAATATTCAACGATCCATTTATTTGGCCTATTTGAAAATAAAACTTTTGTAATTAAAAATATGTTAACATCATGTTAACATGCTTTATATTCCAGAAAATGGATTGAAAAACTGAGAAAAATTTTAAAAATGGACAATTGAGATGCACTTCAGGTTCTATAGACCATCAAACTTACGCAATTTCAATGAAAATATCAAATTTTTCGTCAATATTTCATAGGAGTAGGGGTACGTCTAATGGCGCTTTGGAACGCATTGTGTAAAGAAATTGTAAAAATTTTGGGTTCTTTGTAAAGCTCATACAATAAGTAATCATTTGATACCTCGTTTTTATAACTGGGAAGCATTTGATCAACATTTTGAAGCATCTGAAAGAAAAACTTGAACGAAAAAAGAAATTTTCCAAACTTTTAGAAGTTTGGTTTAAAATTGGGCCCTTTCGGCCAGTGCGTTCAGGTTATGCTCGTGTTATGATGTTTTATTTTGAACGGGTTGTACGCATACTTGAAAAAAGGGAGGGGTTCGGAAGTGGGGGTGGACGGGGAGCTATTCCTGCCCTTGGACTACAGGATACTTACATCGACAAACGAATATCGAAGCAAGAACGAGGAAAGGGGAAATTCTAAAATCATAAATCCAAAATCACGGCAATTCACAGCAACACGAATTGAAACAGTATGACACAGACATAACAAACAAACAAAAATGAACAAAAACGCCACAAAACTAAAGCACTAGTAGTGTGAACCCCTATAAAACTGAGGTACCATCAGGTGCTCCGGAAGGGTAAGCATGATCTGCTCCACATGTGGCACCAGTCACACTGCCGGTGAAAAGTCCGATTTTGTCACAGTCGGTGTTAGTCAGTCCGGTAATAAACTCTGGATCTACCCAAAGATATCTGTTCTCATTTGTGAAACAGAAGCATTGTAATGGTCTGTCAAATCGTGGTGACGAGCGTAAAACTTCTGAAGTGACAATTGCAACAATGACTGAACATACCCTTGATGTATAAGTTTTTGAGACAGTAATTTCACTCTGTTGACAAAATCGCTGTACAAACTACAGGCACGGCAATAGCGAATGAGTTGTGAAATGTACATGCCATATGCCGGAGAAGTGAGAATATTACTGCTCAAAAACGGGAAGTTCACTATTGGAAAGTCGAAATCATCACGATCGTAAAGTTTTATTTCAGACGTACAGAGTTGTCAATGTAGAGGTATCGGTCCAGGAATGATGATGATGATGTTGTATCAGTGGTCTCTTTAATTTCCAGTTCAATCGGGTTCATTTGACGGATCGTTACAATGTGTCTGATGCACATCTTTCAATAGATCCCGAGTTTTACTGGATGGACACATACCGAAATGAAATCACACCTGGCTTTTCACTTACACACTTACAGTGTGACGGGTGTCACTAGTGCAGCAGGTCATGCTTACCCGGGCCTTCCGAAGCACCTGATGACACTCCTGTTTTTGATGGGTTCACAATGTCAGTGCTATATTTATTTATTTTTTTTGTAGCGTATGTATTATGTTCTGTCTATTTCGTCATCGTCTTTTACGTTTCCCTGTCTGAATGTGATCCAAATATTGTCGTGTATTCTGGATTTGTAATTTTTGGTTGTTGCTTCGGTCTCATTTGATATTTATTTAAATACATTTTCCGGATTCCTTTTAGTTGAGTAACTGTCATTGTAGTTGCATAAATCGTTTAACTACTGTGGAAGTACTTCAATTTTCGTGGTTTTCCTAAAAATCACTATTTCGTGGGTACTTAAATTCGTGGTTTCAATTTCCATACATTAAAACTCTATGGAAAAATGCATTTCGTTGGGAACTTAATTTCGTGGTTTCAGCGAACCACGAAATCCACGAAAATTGGAACCCCACGAACATTGTACTTTCACAGTATTATACAAAGATTCTTTACACTCATAATTTGGAAAGAAACATTATTTTCATTTGAATTTTTGAAGTGCAGATAGGCCATTATGGTACAAAATATTCAGATATTGACATTTTTCAAGATGCAAACACGTATGCAATCTTTTGGTCAAAATCCATGTTTTTATAACTAAATAAACAGCTGCGCCAAGTCGCATGATACGCCCGTCGTCACCCCTTCAAAACTTTAAGTGATTTAGGTAAGGGGTTCTTAATCTAGAAGCACCTATAACCGCCTAATTGAGCTTGATATCTCTTTAACAAATCAATCTGCAAAGTTTGAAGTGAGCTGATCAAAGTACTTAAATGCCTTAAATTTGACAAATAAAGTCCTATAACTCTTTCAAGAAAAATCAAAATTTCGCAAAAAAGTACACAGATCGTGAGGCCATCATAACTTATACCTCTTCAAAGTTTGAAGTGAATTGGCCAAATGGTTGTCAAGTTAGAGGGCGACATGTAAAACATTGCCTTAAAATTGACTAATAAAGTCCCATAACTCTTGCAAGAAAAATCCAAATTTCACGAAAAGTATACAGATCGTGAGGCCATCATATCAAATACCTCTACAAAGTTTGAAGTGAATTGGCAATAGGATTGTTGAGTTAGAGCGTGGCATGTAAAAAAATGCCTTAAAATTGACGAATAAAGACCCATAACTCTTGTAAGAAAAATCAAAATTTCACAAAAAAGTATACAGATCGTGAGGCCATCATACCAAATACCTCTACAAAGTTTGAAGAGAATCGGCCAAACGGTTGTCAAGTTAGAGTGCGACATATGAAACGGACGGACAGACAGACAGACAGACAGACGGACTGACAGACAGACGGAAAGACGGACAATCGGACATCGGTATACCATAATAGGTCCGTCATTAGACGGGCGTATAAAAATAGTTTATTCGGAGTTACGTTAGTAGTATAACGGGTTACCTCAGACCAAAATTGACGAGGAGCCCGTAGTGCATTCTTTGTTAAATATTTTGTTGGTACCTAATTTTCAAGGAGGAGGAACATATTGGCCTATGTAGAGCGCGCTGCAATCGTTATTGACGAGGTGCTGATGAACTTTAATATCATTAGCCTCACCCTGTCTCAGGTATTATCACTGGTTTTGCCTTATTGGTCTCGTCCTACCTCTATCCAAGGTACTTTCCTAAGTCTCGCCTTTAGCTTTGTCCTTACCTGTCCAAGGTGATATGATTGGTGAAACTTTGGTCTCACCTGTCCAAGGAGTTGTCACTGGTCTCGTCCTAGTTCTGTTCATGATGTTTCCATTTGTCCCGTCTTTATCCTAAACCCGAATCTATTTTTGAACTACACCTAAACTATTTTATTTGTGCTGTCTCTCTCACCCAATTACCTAACCCTAACCTTACACTAATCTTTTCTCTAGCCCTAACCTTTAATCTTATGGCTTTCCATATTATTTGATTTTAATGCTGCTGATGAGAGGTTAGTCCTTGAAACACGTGTACAGCATAACGAAATTTACTGTTCATTTTTGCAACTTAGGTATTTTGGTATTTATCTTTATTTTTACACTTATCCTTGTACTAATCCTAATTTTTTTCTGTTGTTAGATCATTAATGTTGTTTTTGTTTACGACTTTGTATATCTACATAATTACTTCCTATTTTCAAAATTGTTGGAGTTACCTCCTTTTTTCAACCCTAAACTAAGTTGCTATGACAACTTTTTTTTTCTATGTTTGTTTATCTTTTTGTTGATGTTATCTTTATAATTATCTCCCTTTTATGTTACTGTAACCTAAGTTGCTATGGCAACTTTTATTTTTTCTTTCTATAATTATTTTTGTTTATGTTTAAATTCTATTATTGTTTGTTTGTTTTTGATTTTGGTTTTTTTTGTTTTTTTTCTGTTCTATTAGAACTGCCAACTTTCACGAATTTGCCGTGATCTACACGATTTTAACCTTCTGTCAAGATGTCACGATCGTAAAACAAAAATTGGGCATAAAACACGATTTTGAAGAAATTCACACGACAAAATGTTTGTTTACACGATTTTGGCTGTTGAAACGGAGATAATCCAAATTCTCGAAAGGGAGTTAACCAGATTCTCGATATTAGCCAATCAGAATCTGGTTTATATCGATTACGCGGTATTCGAGTGAAAAGCAGCTGTTTTAGCCGACATGTAAACAATCGTGAGTATGACGAGTTTGGTTGATTTTTTGTTGGTTTTAAGGCTTCGGCGACGTAAATAAAGATATGTAATTTGATGGACCATCGGCAATCATAGTGAACAGTTCTTGAGTAATGAATCAAGGTTCACAATCCCTGATACAACGAGCTGCAAGCACCACACCTGACAGTTCCGTGGATGGGTATGCGAGTGACTAGGTCGTTGCAAGTTCCCCGTTCTGCAGAGTTTTTATAGTTGAACCGAGTAGCCTTAACGACGTTAACAAACATATTGGTGCAGTAATGCACGAAAGGTCACTTAAAATCCCAGAACACCACTCCTTTGACTGAGTCAGAAAAGGCAAAAAAATTAAAAAATGTAGATGAAACGTATCTCATTAGGCAGTGAAATAAACAAGATATTAACATATATACATTGTATTTTCTCCGTCAAATAGGCAAACACGGGTCGGAGAACATCCACATTTTTTCTTTACAATTTAAAATCCATAAGGTAATGTGCAGTAATCAGTCATGATGACTCTTTTATCAAAAACTAATCTGTAATCTTTTTTCTGGTTGACGGTTAGTAGTTTGAAATTGTCTCTAATGATTTTGAAGTCATCTTTCACAGTCTTTACATTGTCTTTTCTGTTAGTGATCATGTCCTTAATCGTATCAAAATTGATGAGTTGACTGTTTTTGAAGTCAAGTGTCAATCCTTTTTCTTTTCATACGGTTGTTATTTCATTTTGACATGTAACTTTATATCCATAATTTTTTGGTCCACCAGTTACAAACTCGGAAATTTGGTTTCCGGCTACTTCATCCGTCAGGTCTCCTAAATAATCTCCTAGTTCTGGTTTCCATTCCCCAGGTTTGGAGGAAAACATGATGGAATCACAGATATGACAATAATAACTGCGTGACAAATACGATTACATACTGTTGATCACATCGTAATGTTCATCATAATGATACAGGTAGATCTTCTTCTCTGCATCGGGTCCTTTATAAATTAAACTGTTGAACTGATTCTGGCTCAAAACGTAAATCTGATAATCTGGTATACTAACTTGAAACTTTTTGATTTCTTCTATACCACATTTTGTCAAAAGAACTCCAGCCCGAGCATGTAATTCTACGGCTAATCCCTCTTGGATACGCCGTCCTTGTCTAATACTATTCCATTTATTATGTCCATCAAATCGATATTGGTGTCAATGTTTTTAAACTGGACTTTATTCTGTGTCGATTTCGTTTGAATAACTAAATACCGAAGTTACTGAATCATTTTCTGTCTTGTAATCTTTAGTTCATACATATCTTTGGGTGTTCTGGCTCTGATGAATCAACTGGTGTCTGGTCAAATTATCTTTTCTTCGATATTTCAAACCGCATATGTCACATGAAAAACAGGTTTCCTCATTATGCTTCGCTCTGTGTCTTTCAAGATTGTCTTTTCTAGTAAATTTGTTAGGGCAATGGTCACAAGCAAATTAATTACCCTTAATTTTTTAGTATTGTTTGCGTATTTCCGTACATGTGTGAAGTCTTGCTAGGGTAAATCGGGGTTGCTGAATCGATTGATGCAAGTTATAAAGCTGTAACTCTGAGTGTGAACGAGATATCGTCCCTAAACGGCCCTAGATCGGCCCTTACCCTTAATACTTGTACTATAGGCATATCATATATGAGATTGGGGTATCTTCATAGTTCTGAATGGCTTGGTTCATATATTTTAGGGCTAGAACGTACTGTAATAGAGATATCGGCACCTTTAGATTTGAGATCGGCCCTAATTCGGCCCTAATTCGGCCTTTATCAATACTTTACGTACTAAAGTCATATGATATATGAGTTCGGGGTATCTTCATAGTTCCAAATAACTGAATACCGAAGTTACTGTGAAATTTGATTCTGCATATGCGCATTTCGACAACTTATGTCTCTTCAGTGCAGATAAAATCTAAACGTTTGGAAGACCATAAGGTAAAGATGTTTAAAAACTGACAGAGAACAAATTACCAAATATGATCTAAATAGAAAGTCAAAATCAGCCGAGGACAGAGCTTTACATGAGGGAGATACTCCTTACTTTCCACAAAATTCACAAAAATTAGATATTGTAAGGTTCCGATTAGAATCGGCTTTCGGTCAGCACCGAAGTACTGACTACTGGGCTGATGAATACCCTCGGGGACTAACAGTCCACCAGCAGAGGCATCGACCCCGTGGTAACAAATAACTAAATACCGAAGTTACTGTGAAATTTGATTCTGCATATGCGCATTTCGACAACTTATGTCTCTTTAGTGCAGATAAAATCTAAACGTTTGGAAGACCATAAAGTCAAAGAAGTTTTAAAACTAATAGAGAACAAATTACCAAATATGATCTAAATAGAAAGCAGCCAAAATCAGCTAAGGACAGAGCTTTACATGAGGGAGATACTCCTTAGTTTCAACAAAATTTACAAAAATAAGATATTGTAAGGTTCCAAATAGAATCGGCTTTTGGGTCAGCACCGAAGTACTGACTACTGGGCTGGTGAATACCATCGGGGACTAACAGTCCACCAGCAGTGGCATCGACCCAGTTGTAACAAATGTTGAAATGTTTTGAAGTACTATTATGATGATTTCGACCTTTGAAAATCCAATATCGACCTTAGTCCGCCCTAGATCGGCCTTTATCACTACAATTAGTAATAGGTTCATATAATAAAATGGATTCGGGGTATCTTTAGACTCCTTAATCGTTTAGTCATACTGCCAGTACGAGATTTGACGTTATTTCATTTTATCTTGATGTTTTCAATCTACAAGTGTTTTGTTGCGTTTGTCACAAACAATTGATGTTACATTTCATTTTTGATTATATTAATATCGTTTAGTTTTATTAATTTGTTGTAATTGTATTCACATTTCATGTTGCACATCGTGTTTTCGATGAAGTTATCGCAGTTTTGTTGTCTTTATTGACATTTTCACGGGTTTTTGCTGCTGCTGTTGCTCCGCCATATGCGAGGCATAATGACTGCTGCTGCTGCTGCTGCTGCTGCCGCGTCATATACCAGGTAGAATTGCTGCTGCTGCTTCTCGTCCATTCTCTGGTCTGTCTGTTGCTGCTACTGCGCCTTATACGAGGTATAATTGCTGCGCTGTGGCATTTCTGTGCCAAATTCGAGATATAAATGCTGCGCTGTTGTCCGAAACATTGAATATTCCTGTTGTAATCGTCTTTTTCTTCCATCAAATTCTTTTAAATCACCATTTTTATCATTACAATACTATGGAATCTTCCTGTTTTACTAAAATAATATCATGAAATCACTATTATTACTAACAAAACCATGAAATCGCTATCGTTACTAACAAAACCATGAAATCTTCCTTTTACTAACACAATATCATGGAATCACTATGGTTACTAACACAATACCATGAAATCTTCCCGTTTTACTAAAACAATATCATGAAATCTGTCTTTTACTAACATTATACCATGACATCACCATGGTTACTAACACAAAACCATGAAATCACCATGGTAACTAAAATGATATCGCCATTATTATCATCCAGATACTTTCAACTAACTACTAATGTATAACTAAATATCTTTAGTATTTTTTGTAACAATCTTGAAACAAAAAGTGGATTGAAGCTGTATATAATGTTGACCAATCAAATTGCAAGAAATACAACCAATCAGAAGCCTCTATTTACTATGGATTAACCAATCAAATCACCCCTTACAAAATGAACCGATACAGCCATCGATACAAATGACTTTGACTATATAAAGGCGCGATCAACCGGCTTCCTCAGTCACGGGCGCAATACCCGCAAGGGTAGTCGCCTCCGAAAACCAAAACATACATACTTCCTCAGTCGCCAGACTGCCATTCTGCTGACCAGTTCGAAAGTGTGATCCGAATCGAAGACTAACCAAAGTAAATAGTAAGTACATTAATGACCCAGCACTAATTCATATTTATAACTAATTAAGTCCATAACTTAATATTATAACTAAACATGTCCTTTTGTCTTTACAGACCTATGAATAACGAAATCATGTGTGATTCGAAAAAGACCTCAATTAAGTGACCAAATGGTAAGTATATTAATTACCCATCACTAAAATTCATAACTTATTATAATATTCATAACTGAAATATTACCTAAATCATGTCCTTTTGTCTTTACAGATTTATGAACTACCAGTTAAGAACCAAAGTGTTATTCGAAAGAAACTTCAAGTGATTAAATGATAAGTACATTAATTACTCATCACTAATTCATATACTAATTATGATATTCATAACTAATTATTACCTCATAACTGAAATATTGTAACTAAATCATATCCTTTTGTTTTTACAGACCTGTGAATTAACAAATAAGGAGTCAATAACCCTGACGTACTATAAAGCAGAAACAAGATGTCGAATCGTTGCTATAGATGTATCCAAATATTTGACACCAGAAGGGAATTGTTAATTCATGACAGTATACACATATAGAGACCATATGGAATTTGCTTGAGACCATTGCCCTAAAAATTTACTGGAAAAGAAAATCTTGAAAAACACAGAGCGAAGCATAATGAGGAAACCCGTTTTTCATGTGACATATACAGTTTGAAATATCAAAGAAAAGATAATTTGACCAGACACCAATTGATTCATCAGAGTGGGGGAGCTCCAGCCAGAACACCCAAAGATATGTATGAACTAAAGATTACAGGACAGAAAATGATTCCACGATTTCAAACGAAATCGAAACAGTATCAAGTCCAGTTTAAAGACATTGACACCAATAGTATCCAGGAAGTGTTAAGATTATTATATCAACTATTTAAAGCTATACTGGAAGAAGTTACCATGTTTACCAAACCAGATTTAATTCAAATTGTTCTTCACTCTGCAGATTTGGACTTTCCGATTAATATGCCATTTCTAAGAGTTAACCAACTGACTAGTGACCTTTTGCTTAACGAAATTGAAAGGGTACTTCAATTGAATGAGAATTTTAGATTAACAGATGAAGTAGACATGAATGTTACCCATATGGATATTCCAGCGGGCAGCGGACAAAAGAAAACGGATTATGTAGATATTAAAAGAGTTGTGTACAGTAAAGAGTCTATCATCCAGATTAAAAACAAAGACGATCTGTGTCCTGCCAGAACCATCGTAACAGCTAATGCTCTATTGGATGGACATAATAATTGGAATAGTATTAGACAAGGACGGCGTATCCAAGAGGAAGTAGCCGTAGAATTACATGCTCGGGCTGGAGTTCCTTTGACAAAATGTGGTATAGCAGAAATCAAAAAGTTTCAAGTAAGCATACCAGATTATCAGATTTATGTTTTGTGCCAGAATCAGTTCAACAGTTTAATTTATAAAAGACCCGATGCAGAGAAGAAGATCTACCTGTATCATCATGATGAACATTACGATGTGATCACCGGTATGCCAGGTTTTTGGTACGCAGTTATTATTGACATATCTGTGATAAAGGATATAAAACCAAAGAAGAACATTCTTGTATTAACTTATGTCAATGTTGTCATAAAATTCATGTCCAAACCGAAGATGACTGGATACCCTGTGATGACTGCGGACGATATTTCCGAGGAAGCGCATGTTTTAAATTACATCAACATTCCACGTCATCCGGACATTCAACATGTACCAGATACTACAAATGTAAAGAGTGTTGACAAACTGTGAATAAACAGATGAATAAACGTCATACATGTGAAAACACCTATTGTCAAGTGTGTAAAGATTACTATGATTACTATCAAAAAGACATCAGTGCTTTATGCTTACTGCAGCAACTCCACGTAAACGATCGGATGATAAAACGTACATTTTCTTTGACTTTGAATGTACACAGGAGAATCTAGTGCAGTGTGAACAAGGATATATTCTACCCGATGAGACGGGTAAATGTACCGACTGTAAACAAATGAAATGTGGAGTTTACGAACATTAACCCAATTTGAATTTCTTACATACAGCTTTATCCAAACTACCAATTGAAAATGTTTGGACTGACAGAACTACGAAAGGGATATTTTCCGCACTTATTCAATACCAAAGAGAATCAAGCTGCCATCTTGAATCATTTACCGATGTAAAGTTTATCAACAGGATAAAATGAAACCCGAAGACTGATCTGCGTTCCTGAAATGGTACAACGAAAATATAGATTCCACGTTTAATTGTCAACAAGAACTGTGAGCTATTGTCGTTCGGATGGGGATATACTGAGACAAGCTTGTTTGACATTTCGTCAATTATTCATTGAGATGACAACTGTACAGAGTCAAGGAGGTATCAAACCTTTTCAAGATTGCATTACTATTGCATCTGCCTGCAACCTCGTCTTCCGTACATTGTTCTTAAAACCGAATACTATAGGTATAATTCCCGCACATGGATACAGTCCTTATGAGAAACATTCGTTGAAAGCTAGGAAGTGGTTACATTGCATTTCTGTAGCCAATCATATACAGATACAGCACGCGCGTAATGGTGGAGAGAAACAAATTGGACCCTATAAAGTGGATGGGTTTTATGACAATCATGTGTTTGAATATCATGGATGCTTCTGGCATGGATATTTACGTTGCTATAATGCTTCTACTGTAAATCCAGTCAATAATTTGACGATGGAAGAATTGTATCAACGCACGTTGGAAAAAAAACGATATATTGAACAGCAAGGAATGTGAGTTCGATAAAGACATACAGATTGATCCATACATACAACGCTTCATTGATTCCTTGAACCCTTTAGAACCTAGAGATGCTTTTTATGGTGGAAGAACGGTAGCCTTTACGCTGTATAAAGATATGTCTAATGGTGAAAGCATTAATTATTACTATGTGACGGCGTTATATCCTTACATCAACAAAACCGGAAAAATTCCCTTGGGACATCCACACGTCATCACTGAACAATTCGATGATATTCAGAAATATGAAGGGTTAATCAAATGCCAAGTATTGCCACTTTACATCCCAGTGTTACCAGCCAAAATCAACAAGTTATTATTCACCTTATGTAGAACTTGTGCTGAAACCAATCAACAAACACCATGTCAACATACAGATGAAGAAAGAGCATTGACAGGAACTTGGGTTAGTGATGAACTAAAGAAGGCATTAGATAAAGGACGTGTCGTTCAAAATATATACGAAGTCTGGCATTTTGAAAACATAGAACAATATGATCCAAACACGAAAGTGGGAGTACTCCTCACAGAATATATCACACATTCTTAAAAATGAAACAAGAGGCCAGTGGTTGGCCCAACTGGTGCCTATAACTGAAGACGACAAATACATTAGGGAGTACTATGGAAAAAAAGAATTCACCTAACATATGAGAATATACAGAAAAATCCCGGATTGAGAGCCTTGGCAAAACTCATGTTGAATAGTTTATGGGGAAAATTTGGACAAAGATCCAACATGCTTAAAATGGTATATTGTACCGAAATGAAAAATACATGGATATCTTGAATAATGTTAAAATCGAACTCATGGGTATAAGTTTCCTGGGTGAGACCATGGCTAGTATTATATACCGATTCAAAGATGATTTCATCGAGGAAACTGGATGAACTAACGTGGTCATTGTAGCATATACGACTGCTCATGTTCGATTGAAATTGTACAGCTATTTGGAGAAACTGAAATGAACGAACGTGCCTTATACACCGGCACAGATTCCATCGTGTTTTCCTCCAAACCTGGGGAATGGAAACCAGAACTAGGAGACTATTTAGGAGACCTGACGGATGAAGTAGCCGGAAACCAAATTTCCGAGTTTGTAACTGGTGGACCAAAAAAATATGGTTATCAAGTTACATGTCAAAAAGAAATAACAGCCGTATGTAAAGTAAAAGGATTGACACTGGACTTCAACTCATCAATTTTGATACGATTAAGGACATGATCACCAACAGAAAAGACAATGTAAAGACTGTTAAAGATGACTTCAAAATCATTAGAGACGATTTCAAACTACTAACCGTCAACCAGAAAAAAATACAGATTAGTGTTTGATAAAAGAGTCATCATGACTGATTACTCTACATACCTTAGCGATTTAAAATTGTAAAGGAAACATGTGGATGTTCTCCGACCCGTGTTTGCCTATTTGACGGAGAAAATAAAATGTATATATGTTAATATCTTGTTTATTTCACTGCCTAATAAGATACGTCTAGAAGATGCAACAAAGAACAAAAATAAACAAATAAAAACCAAAATCAAAAACAAACAAACAATAATAAAATTTAAATATAAACAAAAATAATTAAAAAAATAAAAGTTGCCAGAGCAAACTTAGGTTACAGTAAAATAAAAGAGGGATAATTATAAAGATAACATCAACAAAAAGATAAACAAACATAGAAAAAATAAAAGTTGTCACATCAACTTAGTTTAGGGTTGAAAAAAAAGAGGTACCTCCAATAATTTTGAAAATAGAAAGTAATTATGGAGATATACAAAAAACTGCAAAAAAGAATGGTTAGGGTTAGTCGTGAACAAAAACAACATTACTGACCTAACAACAGAAAAATTAGGGTTAGTACAAGGATAAGTGTAAGATTAAAGATTAATAAAAAGATAAATAAATTGCAAAAATGAACAGTAAATTTAGTTAAGCTGTGTTTCAAGGAGTAACTCTCATCAGCAGCATTAAAATCAAATAATATGGAAAGCCATAAGATTAAAGGTTAGGGTTAGTAAAAGGATTAGTGTAAGGCTAGGTGACTGGGTAAGAGAGACAGCACAAATAAAATAATTAGAGTGTAGTTCAAAAATAGATTCGGGTTTAGGATAAAGACGAGAACAATGGAAACATGATGGACAGAACTAGGACGAGACCAGTGACAACTCCTTGGACAGGTGAGACCAAAGCTTCACCAATCATATCAATTTGGGCAGGTAAGGACAAAGCTAAAGGCGAGAACAAAGTAGAAGGCGAAAGTACCTTGGATAGAAGTAGGACGAGGCCAATAAGGCAAAACCAGTGATAATACCTGAGACAGGTCGCGGCCAATGATATTAAAGTACATCAGCACCTCGGCAATAACGATTGCAGCGCCCTCTACATAGGTCAAAGGTCAAATACGCTCCTCCTCATTGAAAATTAGGTACCAACAAAATATTTTACAAAGAATGCACTACGGGCTCCTCGTTAATTTTGGTAACCCGTTATACTACTTGCGTTTAACCAGCCAGTATATTTGAAAACGACCAAAGCATAAAAAAAACTACCAAAAAATAAAATAAAATAAAGTAAAATAAATAAACAGATGTAATAAATGAAAACAACACTAACATTTACAGAAAACAAAACACTATTTTCAATGAAATTTTAAATTTTACAAACCTTGTCTTGTATGGGCATGTAAAGCTTTACATTTATGGAACATATGGACAAATACTTATATGTCTCTGATGGATCCATTCAAGAACTATTTCCCAACCACCTTTTAAACAGTTTTCAAGATAAAGCATTTTTCGTCTCATCATGGTCCGATGTTTTGTTTTCAAATATCTGCAATACTAACTGTGTAAGTGATAACGAACATAATTCTTTAAATAACGTTATCAGCAGCTGGCTGAACCTGAAATAGAAGTTTTGAATAGAGTCATTTTGCTTGGGACTGTTGACAAAATTACTTGCACCTTTCTATCATGACAGCAGAAAACCCGGAAAGTAAACTGTACACTGATTGTTCTGTTCGTTGTTCTCAATCTAGGACAGCTACATTATTGCAAAGGTCAACCAAGTGGCAAAACTTACACTGAATCGAAGTAAAAATTTACAACCCACGCTACATCAGTTATCTTAAAAGGACTACAAAGTGTATACATATCAACCAAAAAGGTTACAATTGTATACAATGTGTCTTTGTAACGACCACAGGTAAGCTTGGTGTGTAAACTTTGACATCCGTCCAGTAAAACTTTTGCCGCTTGGTTGACCGTAGCAATAACGTTCTTACTCTGTCTCAATATATACTGTACATGCTCCTTATGAAGAAATACTTCTCAAACAGAGAAAATCACAGTATTGGGGGTTAAAATTACCATACTTTTGATTTAGATTTGGCTATTTGTTCGCACATCTTTCGGTTAATTGTCTTCTTCGGAAAACCCGACTTAAAAAGGAGTGACACGGAGCTGGGACTAATATATTAGTCCCAGCACGGAATAAGGTGTGGTAGTCTAAATAACGAGTAAATACTGTATAAATTTTCAAGTAATAAAGTAAGACTAAAAAACATTTGGTGGAATAATGAACTATCTATAACTATAGGCAGGGACAGTATATTCTAATGTAATAATGTATAAGGCCTTTTCAAATTACCTGGCAAAGTAATCCTAAAAATAACCCGAATAATCCAGTCGTTATATTCCACTCACTACAATCGCTCAGTATTAAAAAACAATCTGATTGGCTGTCTGAGCTGGACAGCAGTCTCACGCCAAATTTGCATTCGGTGAGTTCAAGCCCTCGAAGAAGGAGGGGTCGGATACGGAGAGGAGTTGAATTATTCGAGGTATCCTAAAAAATAATTATTGTTACCTGAAACCGGAATAGAGACTACTTATGGAATCTTCACCGGTTGCGGACCTGTTTTAAATGAAGTAACAATAATTTCTATCCTTATTTTTACCTGATATGACAAACATCAGTCAGTTATCTCCCTGTACAAAGTTAGTTGTATATGGTTAAAGTGGAGATAATTTTAATCTAAATATCGAAAGAGGCTATTGATATGCTATTAAAATTATCTCCGCTTTGATCCATACAAAACTATATTGTTACAGGGAGATAACTGACCGAGTTATCATGTCTATTGTAAAAATGAATGAATAGAAATATTGTTTAAAATCAATAAATGCATAGTACAATGAAGTTAAATGAAATAAAAAATAAGTAAATATGTGTTGGACGGGAGGGTGACAGTTAGGAAGAAGACCTTGCTACAATCAACGAACTTCTTACAAAAAAAAATGGATGAAAAAATCGAACTTAAAAATATTTGGAGAAGATAATACGGAAAAGATTAAAAGAAAACATTTCTGCAAAGCAGGACGGTGCACAATTAATGAAATTGCCTTGTTTGTAATGACGAAGTTTACATGTGCGTTTCAATTGTATGCGATGGCTATCTAGAATGGTATCACCTTATGAGTGCGGGGCTAAAAAATCCTCCAGAATTAACCACTGGATGTACAGGATATGCCACCAGAAATAGAAAAAAGAAAACATAAAATGAGCCATATTTTTGTACTGATCACATTAAATACTGATTAGTTTATACTCTTTATATGAAATAAATTTGTAATTGTCTTGAATTCCTTTTGTAGGGTAACAATAACGCCAGGTAACAATCAGGACAGAAATTATAGTTACTGCATTTAAAACAGGTCCGCATCCGGTGAAGGCTCTATACTTAGTCTCTGTTCCGGTCTCAGGTAACAATAATTATTTCTATTAGGATTACTTTTCCAGGTAATCCAGGTAATTGTAGCCAGTTCGTTTCCAAAAATTATTTGGTCCGCCCTTCGGTTTCGACATTTAAACACAAATAAACAGTTCCGGTTATCAACCCAACACGGCAAGTGTTATTCATCCTGAACACAGTTCATAAAACTGTTAATATTTAGGATACCATGTCGGCTATATCGTCAAATTTCCCCCGGCGGGGAAATTTAATTTATACAATTATTCACCTTATTATGTTTAACACATGAAATCTAATGAATAAAGGAAAGATTTCACAACGTATATAAGACAGTGTTTTAATAAGAATCCGGGGAAATATGATGAACAGTATATATGTATACATGTGATATGTTATTTACGTATGAAGACCTTATGGTATTTCGTTCTCAAGTTATCGGAAACCTTCCGGCGATGGACGGACGGACACATACACGAACGGACACACAACTGAGGGTATCACACAATACCAGGGTATAAAAAGGACAATAACGCCGATAAGAAAAAGAAAAGAAATGGGGTAAATGTCAAGGAGACACCATCCCGTATCAAGGTTAAAACGACCCAAAACAAAGCATCTAGGAGGCACCGTACGGTCTTCAACACAGTGAGGAACCTCACACCATATAGCAAGCCCTAAATGTCCCCAAAAAGGTAAAAAAGTGAATAAATCAATGGAAACAAACCACATCCAATAACCCAAATATCAAGAAACTAAAATTTCATAAGAAGACACGGACAAGCCAGTCACCAACATATTCCTGACTTGGGACGGGTGCAAAAATTGTGGTGGGGTTAAACTCGTTTTCTTGGATCCAAACCCTCCCCTATGTGTGGTGAATGGCTAAAAAATAAATACACAAAAAGACTCACAGTAAAAATCAAACTAGAAAAAAGTCCAACTTAACAAGACGAGTACCCTTACAATGAAGTACGTAAAACATGAAGACAAGATATTCATACCAGTATTGTTTGTATAGCGGCATTAAAAGTACTTGAAAAATGTAGGTAAATTGTTGGTAGTGTAACAGTGTGACGAGTACAGTCGACATGGTAGGATATGCTTACCCTTCCAGACCACCTGATGTCACTCTCGGGTTTATTGGAGTTCACACTGTGAATGCCTTGGTTTTAATGTTGCGTCATTGATTTTCTATGTTCCCGTTTTAGCCATGTGTCTGGATTTTGATTTTTGTAATTGCCAATCTTTTGTTTTAGCCATGTGTCTGGATTTTGATTTTTGTAATTGCCAATCCTTTGTTTTAGCCATGTCTCTGGATTTTGATTTTTGTAATTGCCAATCCTTTGTTTTAGCCATGTCTATGGATTTTAATTTTTGTAATTGCAAATCCTTTGTTTTAGCCATGTCTCTGGATTTTGATTTTTGTAATTGCCAATCCTTTGTTTTAGCCTTGTCTTTTGATTTTGATTTTTTATTTGCCAATCCTTTGTTTTAGCCATGTCTCTGGATTTTGATTTTTGTAATTGCCAATCCTTTGTTTTAGCCATGTCTCTGGATTTTGATTTTTGTAATTGCCAATCCTTTGTTTTAGCAATATCTCTGGATTTTGATTTTTGTAATTGCCAATCCTTTGTTTTAGCCATGTCTCTGGAGTTTGATTTTTGTAATTGCCAATTCTTTGTTTCTTCGGTATTCTTTTGCCGATGTTTAAGTAAGATGCATTACCTTTTATTCCGTAGTGATTTGGTTTGCGTAACAAGCGTTAATGACTTCTTTTTTTCAAATATCTAACTTCATCTGGAAAAACAGGTGATAAATTTTAGAAATATAAACTAATTTATCTAGATGCGCCATAGCTCCAACAAAACGAAATCGGTGTTTCCGTCGTATTCAGAAATAGCCTTAGAGTCGTTATTGTGTAATTTTCCCATTTTATTCTGATGTTGCGAAAATTACATACAAACGACTTGTTAATCATAATATTTATATGAGACTTTCAACACTAAAGTAGCCACAACGAAATTTGCCGCGACTTTTCTCCAAATATCTTAGAAAGTAGATGTTAAAGGATGACATGGTATACACCAATGGAAAGCTAATTTTTTGCCGCTGCATGCCATGCATTACCATAATTTTACAACAAAGAGTTAAAAAGTTTTCCATTACCCTTCTATGTTATTTTAACAGAAAATTTCAGTCGAAAACAGAGGGAGTACACCTGGTTAATTCAACACCTGTATTTATTGTTATAAAGCCCTGGGGTCTATCGATTAACCAAAACACGTGGGTCGGGAGTTAATCTCGATTGCGAAACAAAAAATTTATTATGTAATTACTTTACAAAGTGTCAACAAAAACTTTTAACCTGTAAACAAATTTATTTTAATAAAAGTAAATGGTAACTGGATATTGGTTCTACAAATTTTATTCTCAGATTTATCCAAACATTTTTATGTAAATTAGTAAACAAATCAGAATTCTGTTTGTTCATTGGCCACCCGAATAAACAACAAACAAGCACCCTATATGCAAATAAGTTATCTATCGGCAATCCATTTGGTGGCTTTTCATTGGTTTGTTGGTTTGCGTAAATCGTACATCACATACTCCCACATCGAATTTCTTAAGAATTTGAGTGAAATTAACATGAAGGTCTACGGAAAATATTTTTATTTGAACTTTGATTATTTCGGTAAAGATACCAAGAGTAGCGGCAAAAAATTAGAAAATGATACATATATGTATTATAAGGGTCTTATTTAAAACAAAATAGCTACAGCGATTTAAGCTGCGGCAAATTTCGTTGTGCGTACTTTTAATGATAATAAAATAACTGATGTTTAAATCCAAGAAAAAAATTAAACTGTTCTGAAAGAAATATCAAAACTTACGACCCGCGAAAATAACCGCTTATAAGGTATAAAAAATAGTTTGCGGATGTACCATTGGATCGACTTCTTCAGAGTTCAAGCGTCCAAAAGAAGCTTAATGATTGGTGTTTTTCTTATTTTTGTAACTAAATTTGTAATTATAACATATATTTTAAGAAAAAGAAGGGAAACGGGGAATGTGTCAAAGAGACAACGACCCTAAGGGGAGCAATAACAACTCAAAGCCACCTTTACAATTTACTTATTTTCCGAAAGAATATGGAGTAAATGAACATGAGACTCTAACACTCCAACTGCAATTAATTTTATGAGCTGTATTTGTTTGTTTCTGATTTATATTTTGTCTTTTCTAAAACAACGGCAGTGGAATACCGAAGGAACAAGAGAAGTGATGATCACAAAAATCTAGTAAGACATTATCTAAGATACTTTTCGGGAAATAAATAATTAAGATATAATAAAATTAAGATATTTTATTGGAAGAGGTACATAAAAGTACGGCCAAGGCCCAGTGTGGGGCTGCCGCAAAGCATAACAAATCAGTGAATTAATGGCAAGCCCCTAACCTTATTTACAAAAGTCAATAAACAGGTTCCTTATCCTTATAAAATCCTTATCCTTACAATGGAACCTTATCCTTATAATGAAACCTATCCTTATAAAGAAAAGCCTTATCCTTACAAAGTGTGTAACATATATACATCAACGTTTATTTACACCGGATAAACGTTCACAATAAACACCATTAATATCCCTTATTGGCCCTGGGAACAGAAGCTCAGTAGGAAAGGATTAGAAATGAAAATAAATATGTCTCTTCTGTAAGTGGTTACACACTGTCTATAACTCTCCTTATGTTGTGTCGCTAACTTTCCGCCACATGGTTGCGTTGCCAACTAGGCGAAACGCGACCACCGCCAATAAAAGATAGCTTCACAACACGAACCGCGACCGTACGCGTAACCTCTTTGAACTACAAGCAAATTATTTTCTGTCTATAACAGTTGAAATAAAGTAGTTTGTATATGATGGAGAAATATATCATTTCCAAAATTAGACAGATGAACACCATCGTCGTTAAACATGCACGTTTCATACCATGCAATTTCTGGGTACTTGATATAATTCCCGCCCAGTGAATAACATACAGAAGCAGCAAAATTATTTATCCTACGAGCTGCAAGGTTTAGAGATTTAGAATCCACGGAGTACCTCCATTTTTGACGTGGGAGGATTTGCGACCAAACTATCCTTGCTCCTGGTAACATATGCCTTAAAACCTTAATAGTCCTCATTATCTGATACCTTAGGGTATGCATAGGCACCAAACCTAAGCTGTTTCCTCCACAGTGTATTATTAACACGTCAGGTGGAGATTCAAAATTTAACAGATACCTTATTCTAGGTAGGAGGCCAGACCACCTTAAGCCTCGATTACCCTGCCACCATATCTTGACATTTCTGCGATTCAAACCTAAGTTTATACCATTTTCTAGCATGTTTAAAAGCATGCTTCACAATCGACGAGCCGACTATCCAAACTAGCGTTTCTCTTTCCTTACCATAAACTATGAAAGTAAGATAAACTAAATGCTCCATATAATGCATAATTCTATATTGATCAGACAGACTCGTGTATGACTATATATTTACAAATATATATATACATATTATATGTTATATTTATAGAGATATATGTACTGTCAGTCCTGATTAAATCTTAACAATAAATGCTATTAGCGTATGTAACTGTTGAACGCATCGGATTTCCAGCGTTCTTATCGCTTGATCTCATCCTGGGAGAAGCCTCTATCGAAGTGACTGGATGCAGCACCTATGCGGAATGAGTGAGTTCGAAAATTCGAAGAATCGATTCCCAAAAATTTTAAAGACTTGTTCAGGACAGAAGCAAATTGAGTCCTTGTAATTGGGTTATCTCCAAAATGACAATACAACACTCCTTTTGTATTGGGTCGTGTACATAAATAAAGTTTTAATAAACTGACGGGACAGATTGATGTTTTTGTTTCAAAGATTTGTAACTGCGTGCCCTTGCCATGCTGATCGGTTTTTGAGAATTGGATTCTTAATGCTATTTTTTGTTTCCCTTTGTCATTTTCTATTCTAATGTCATCTATTGAAATTACTTGGTGTAATTGCCATTGTGTGCTAATTGTTATCTCCCCTACCCTTAAAAATCCATGGAATGCCAGAGAAAAGGCTGAAGAAAATAATGACGTCTCGTATGCAGAAAAGCAAACTCTCGGAAGTATCTTTATTATTCTATCCATAAGATCAGCAGTAATAGGAAGTCTTGTGTCTTTTGATTTGTTCAATCTTCTCATACCCTCAATCATCTTGCAAATTATAAAATTATTTGAAAAATCCGTAACCTGTAACGACTTGCAACGGAAATTTATTGCCGATAAATAAGAACTGACAGTACTGTGAGATTTATTGCTTAACGAGAGAAAGGCAATAAAAGTTGTGACA
The DNA here is from genome assembly GCA_002080025.1 of Modiolus philippinarum. NCBI lineage: Eukaryota > Metazoa > Mollusca > Bivalvia > Mytilida > Modiolidae > Modiolus > Modiolus philippinarum. The sequence goes on along the minus strand of MJUU01003338.1, from coordinate 1,816 downwards.
TGAGATGTAGTAGGTTGCCAAATGTTTTCAAGGCCATACTTCTTTCTAAAGCTTTCAAACGAATTTAAACCAGTTTCATATGCTAATTTCGTATTTTTTTCCAATTGAAGCATTTACTAAGCGATCAATTTCATCTTCGAGATCATCTCCTGGAAATCTGCTGGAACCGGTATTGGGTACTGAATTGCCTTTGGATCCAGACTTCTGAATTTGTCCCACTGTTTTCGAGAAATAGCATCAGCTATGCAGTTGAACCGCCCCTCGATGTGACAAGCTCTAAACTGCATATTTAACAACATTGTGTTTAAAACGAAAGGACGGATCAACTGCATAACTCGACTAGATTTGGATGATTTTTTATTGATAATTGAGACCAAAGCTTTATTGTCAGTATTATATATAATGTACTTGTTGATGAATTTTTCCTTAAATATATATATTGAAAGCAAGATGGGCACCAACTCAAGGAAAGTAATATCTGACATTATCTCTCTATTTTTCCAAGTATCAGGCCACTGAAAGAAAGACCATTCACCAGACATATAGACAGCACAGCCAAGGTCTTCATTTCCTTAACTATCTGTAAACAGGTGCATTTCGTCATTTGATTGCCAAATGTTCTCCCCAAATTTACAAATGCCATTGAATTCAGATAAGAATGAAAGCCACACCGTTATGTCCTCTTTTATTGCTTGTGAGACCCTAATATAATGCTCTGGCTTAGAGATACCACACATTGCATCGTAGAAACGTCTGTTGAATGCCCTTGCAGAAGGTATAGCCCTAGCACAAAAATTCAGTAAACCAACTAAACTCTGAAGATCACGCAATGTAATTTTTTTACTATTAAAAACAAACCTTAATTTACGCCTTGCATCCTCTAGTTTACAGACTGGAATTCTAACGACCATATGAATCGAATCGACCTCTAGACCAAGAAATATTAAAACACAAGTTGGACCATTGGTTTTTTCTTCTGAAAGGGGCACCCCTAATTCATTGCATGTGTTACGAAAAATTGACATTAAATTTTCGCAGTCCTGGGTATCTGCTTTCCCTGCCATAAAGAAATCGTCCAAGTAGTGTTCTAAAGAATCACTTTTGGACTTTTCACGGACTGTCCATTCAATAAACCTGGCAAATTTCTCAAATAATGCACATGAAGCCGAACATCCAAATGGCATTGCCTTGTCGACATAAATTTTGTTTTTGAACTTAAAACCAAAAAGTTCATTGGATCGACTTCTTCAGAGTTTAAGCGTCCAAAAGAAGCTTAATGATTGGTGTTTTTCTTAGTTTTGTAACTAAATTTGTAATTATAACATACATTTTACTTATTTTCCGAAAGAATATGGAGTAAATGAACATGAGACTCTAACACTCCAACTGCAATTAAATTTTAATGAGCTGTATTTGTTTGTTTCTGATTTATATTTTGTCTTTTCTAAAACAACGGCAGTGGAATACCGAGGAACAAGAGAAGTGATGATCACAAAAATCTAGTAAGACATTAATTTATATCTCTTAGCTAATTTTGGCTTTAAATTTAGATCACTTTGGTTATTTGTTCTCTATCAGTTTTATACATCTTTGAGTTTATGTTCTTCCATACGTTTAGATTTTATCTGCACTGATGAGACATAAGTTGTCGAAATGCGCATATGCAGAAAGTAAATTCACAGTGACTTCGGTATTTAGTTATTTGCAGCAGAGCCAAAAGATTTACATCTGTTCTTTGTAATACATGAGAAGGTTTTAACAGTATTCATTTTGGTTTCTTTACATGTATATTGAAAACGGTTATCATAACTGATTG
>MJUU01003337.1:177416-208655 GCA_002080025.1 Modiolus philippinarum | reverse complement strand
TAAATATATGGACATAAATATGAAATCACAAGAGACTACTAGCAGTTAACTGACATGCCAGCTCCAGACCCATTACCAACTGACAGGCCTGTTTTGTGGTTTACCTGGAGTATTTGGGCTATAAAGTGTTATTTTTTAGGTCCAGTGGTAAGTCATGTTGTCGTTTGGTTAGCATGTTCAGTGAGCATCTGGAACATGATAATAGCGCCGCCGGGACTTAGACCAAAGGGCAACAACCCAAATACATTCAGACAAAATTCTTCTGTATTTGAGAATTTATACTAAATTGTTAAATCCAAATTAATTTCTGTTTAAAGTTTTAAAAAGATGCGCCGCCCTAGCGACAAATTTTTGCTAAACTTCAATTTTTTTATGAAGTTTATTTCCTACTGTAATTTCAATTAGACCCAGTTCCAGCATAATCAACAGGAAAAATCTTAATACTATATACTCTATAAAACAAAAAGTACTGAAAATAAATCTTTACTCTCTACAAAACTTCTTTCATATAGGACATGGCTTTACTGGAGACAGAAACAGCTTGGATTCCTTCTCCGACATTTGTATCAACACATCTCACCACCAACATAAAAAAATAAGTTAAAAAAATGGGTCAAAGACTCAAATGGCCGGGTTGCGTTTCATATATATATATAATGGGTCTGTGTATTGAATATGTTGAAAATATTGATAAAAAAATGACTAAGTTAAAAGGTCTGGAAAAATATAAAAACTAGAGAATGTGTCTGTAAGACACGGATGCCCCGTCAATAAATTAATCACACAGATTTACCCAAGTCAATCATTCATAAAATTAGTTCCCCATTACAGAATTGTGTCGAAATGCAAAATTTAACCAAAGTCATTCAACCATAAAATGTAGGTCATGGAAATCCAATTGTTGCTGAAATGCGCAGATCTCTTTTAGATGAATCTTACGATGAAATATCATGATGCTACAATACATAGTAGTTGAGAAATAGACTTAAATGCAAAACTTAACCAAAGTCACTGAAGCATAATATGTAGGTCAAGGCCACCTAATTGTCAATGATTTGGATAGTATTCATCAAGGCAATTAATCTGATGAAACATCATTGTCCTATAAATTGTAGTTGTTGAGAAATGGACTTAAACACAAAACTTAACCAAAGTCACTGATGCGTAAAATGTAGGTCAACGCCACCTAATTGTCAATGATTTGGGTAGTACTCATCAATGCAATTAATTTGATGAAACATCATTGTCCTATAATGTGTAGTTGTTGAGAAATAGACTTTAACACAAAACTTTACCAGAGTCACTCAAGCATGAAATGTAGGTCAAAGAGTCAAACTACCTAGTGAACGCTGTAGTAATAACAAATATCTACCTACTGGCCTACTATTATTGTTCTACCTCTTACAGTTTCTGAGAAATGTACTTAAACGCAAAACTTAACCGGACGTACGGACCGATAGAAGGACGGACAAGGGTAACACTATATGCCCCTTCCACATTCGTGGGCGGGGCATAAAAATATTGGAAATAATTCCATAAAGTCAGGTGCACATCTTCAAACTATATAGAAACATTCTGTGAAGTTTCAAAGGTCAGATATGAAAACTGTAGGAGGAGTTGATTTCATAAAATAGGTACCCTTTGTTGAAAATGTCAATAAAAATGACTATGTTCAAAAGTCCGTAAGAAAATGAAAAAAATTTCAAAATGATTCCAAAAAAGGAGGTGCACATCTACAATATATATACAAACATTTTGTGAAGTTTCAAAAATGTAGGTTGAAAACTGTAGGAGGAGTTGATTTCACAAAATAGGTACCCTTTGTTGAAAAAGTCAATAAAAAATGACTAAGTTCCAAAGTCCGTAAAAACAGGAAAAAATTTTCAAAATGAGTCCAAAAAGGTAGGTGCACATCTATAATATATATAGAAACATTTTGTGAAGTTTCAAAGATGTAGGTCGAAAACTGTAGGAGGAGTTGATTTCACAAAATAGGTATCCTTTTTGAAAAAGTCGATAAAAAAGATAAAAATGACTAAGTTCCAAAGTCTGTAAAAACAGTAAAAAGTTTTCAAAAAGAGTCCAAAAAGGTAGGTGCACATCTACAATATATATAGAAACATTTTGTGAAGTTTCAAAGATGTAGAACGAAAACTGTAGAAGGAGTTGATTTCACAAAATAGGTACCCTTTGTTGAAAAAGTCGATGAAAAATGACTAAGTTCCAAAGTCCGTAAAAACAAGAAAAAATTTTCAAAATGAGTCCAAAAAGGAAGGTGCACATCTACAATATATATAGAAACATTTTGTGAAGTTTCAAAGATGTAGGTCGAAAACTGTAGGAGGAGTTGATTTCACAAAATCAGTATCCTTTTTTGAAAAGTCGATAAAAAAGATAAAAAATGACTAAGTTCCAAAGTCCGTAAAAACAGTAAAAAATTTTGAAAATGAGTCCAAAAGGGAGGTGCACATCTACAATATATATGCAAACATTTTGTGAAGTTTCAAAGATGTAGGTCAAAAACTGTAGGAGGAGTTGATTTCACAAAATAGGTACCCTTTGTTGAAAAAGCCGATAAAAAATGACTAAGTTCCAAAGTCCATAAAAACAGGAAAAAATTTTCAAAATGAGTCCAAAAAGGGAGGTGCACATCTACAATATATATAGAAACATTTTGTAAAGTTTCAAAGATGTAGAACGAAAACTGTAGGAGGAGTTGATTTCACAAAATAGGTAACCTTTGTTGAAAAAGTCGATGAAAAATGACTAAGTTCCAAAGTCCGTAAAAACAGGAAAAAATTTTAAAATGAGTCCAAAAAAAGAGGTGCACATCTACAATATATATACAAACATTTTGTGAAGTTTCAAAGATGTAGGTCGAAAACTGTAGGAGGAATTGATTTCACAAAATCAGTATCCCATTTTCCCCGCCCGCCGCCCGCCCATCCGCCCGCCCGACATTCACCATACTATAAGCCGGATTTGCACTTCGTGCAACCCGGCCAAAAATTTCATTCCATTATTTCTGAGGTTTGCAGAAAATCTTTTAGGTAAGTAAGCTGCAGTTGACAAAATTCCTCTGTCAATTACAGTTACACCTTGGGTACTGTAAGACGTGTATCACTATAAGTTTTTTAAACTGTTATATTTAACAAACAGAACAGATACGTCTTTTGGTATTTCACACATTTGATTTAATTTGTATAAAGAAGTACAGTGTTATGTGGATTTCTTTTATATTTATTATAATGGTTCTATATTTTTTTTCACATTTCATACCGCCATACAGCTGAAATACGTCATAAAGCATCAATCAATCAATTCATGGTAAAAGTAATGCTTATACTACTTCTTGGCTATCCTGATAATTTGAATTGCCCTGGCTGACATGGTATATACTGGTTGCTTTTAGAATTCCGAACTTTTGCATTTATGATAATCTTATCTACAAATGTATGTAGAACCTTAAATGATGGTTCAAATATAATAAAACATAATATATTTGAACTTCCATAACTTGCACTGCAATAGCTCTGACACCATATATGTCTCAAACCCTTTTTCTCGTCCCTTTGTTCAAGTTAAACCATAGTTCAACCTTTATAACTAGATCATCCGTCTAACTTGAATCATCGTTCCCTTGGGTGTTTGAGCAATAGAAGTTTGGCATATCTCTGTTAACAGTATATATCTGTTACTTCCGTGGTGTTAAAATTAAGTCCAGTATTGTTAATTTTTTTAAAGGTCAACTTACATTCCTTTGTGTGGATGATGACGGATTGTCATTTGGTTATTATGTGGATTCAACAAATCCATCATTTTCTCATCCATGGCCTGCCAGAAACAAAATACAGAAAATATTTATAACATACATGCATCTCAACAGTACTTATAACTGCGTCACTATACATGTAACTCTACAGTTTCTTGTGAAAATTATTGATTTTTGAGTCTGTCAAATTCAAAATTTTCACACGGACAGTAAAGAGCTACAGAATTACTTGTAAAAAATCACTATCATATCAAAGGAACAATTCCTTTGCTATTGTTTGTGGGTCTAAAAGATGTAAGGGTGAATGCATTATCTATATATCCATAAAAAGGTGATGTGTGATAGTCTGAATCACAGTTATAACAGAAATTGCATGGGAGTGTACATGTATATGAGGCACCGTTTTGTTATTTGTTCCTTATTTTTATACAAAGAAAAAATGGTGCCTCATTTGTATTACCAACACAACATAAAATTTCAGACATAAAAATTCCCAGAAAAATGATTTCATATTTCCTGTATATGACGTTAATTCTGCTATAAAAAGCAGTTTTTTTTTCTACAAAAACAGAACATTTGTGTAAAATATAAAAAAAAAAAATAAGTTGAGGTTAATAGCTGAAATTTCTGGACTACCAGGCCAACTTTGGAAGAGGACACATACACAATAGATATTGTGGATTTCCTATTAGTACTTCTATTCATTGACATCATTTTTGTCATTTTCATAACTATTACTATATCGTGGGTACCTAAATTAGTGGTTTAAAATTTTATGCTTTTAAACTCTTAGAAAAAAAAATGCATTTCATTTGAAACTTAATGTCACAGTTTTAGCATCAGGGCAGACAATATTGGAACTTACCAAACAATAGTACCTTTGCTATATACAATTTATTTACCTGTAAGTAGGAGACAGTGATGAAAAACTCCCGATTACTTTTCTCTGCGATGTGTTGGTATAATCTTTTGATCATCTGAAATAAAATATTGTTTGTATATACATTATACAAATGAATGTTACTTTTGATTAGGTAACAAAACAGAAAATCTTTCATGTACAGCACAGTACACCTTCAATATATTACATTTTAGACCAGGCAATAATTCAGAAATAACTCAGACCATGATGTAAAACTAACTAAATTTTCATGTTACTGTGAATTTAGTTTCTGAATATGGCCATCACAACAACTTCTTCAGTGCAAATCAAATTAATGCTTGGAAGTCTTGAAATATGTGTAAAAGCTGACAGAGAACAAATTTCCAATTATATAAATCGAGGCAAAGAACAATCAAGGGAATGCAGTGAACAGACATATTTTCATGGCCATTAAAAATGATATTTTTTTCAAACAAAAGATAGTTTCAGTTGCATTCATGTTCCATGTGTTTAGGGTAGGAAATTACGACTTAAGTTTTGTAAGTTAAGACTTTCATCTTTTACCTCCTGTAGCTTGATTAAGTGTTACATTCTCAAATTATTGCACTGGCCCTTTTTACCAATACTTTACTAATTAGTATGTTCTATTTCATGATTAATTCAGAAATAACAAGTTTGAGGTGATTGATAAATCAAAGTGCCGATAGCACAAATGGAACGATTGGACTCTATGTTTCTTTAAAACAATATTTACAAATTATTTGTGTCAAACAGAATCCAGTACTATCCCAACCAATTTTTGATTTACTTAGAACTAATCTCTACTGCAGGAAACAATTAATGAAATATATTATGTGTTAAATAATTCATATATATAAGATTATTAAAAATGTGTTTTAATTTACGGCCTGTGTTAAACTACTTGCCATATTTTGCCAGACTAGGACACTCATATAATTTAAAAGATACATAAACAGTGGCGGATCTAGACTTTTGCTAAGATAGGGGTGACCCATAATTTTTCAAAAAGGGTGTCCAGAACCAAATTGTCCGAAAAAAAACCTAGGATTTTAAAATTTGTTCAAACCTAAGGGCACCGCCCCCTCCCCCAAATCTGCCACTGATAAATGAGCACCAACTTAGGACTAGTGTTACCACAGCTCTTAGGTTGCAGATATTTTTAAAAATGAAATACAAAATCAAGACAACTTTAACTCATAAAAGGACACAAAAAATGGAGCATTCCATGTTCAGAAAATTAAACAAAATATTGAATCTGGTTCTAATGTTAATCTTAATTAAAGTATTTTCATGACTTTAATTGTTAGATGATGAAATAACAAATATATAATATATCAAATGATATAAAATACCACCAATATTGCAACTTGCTTTTATAGTATTAGAACGTAGAATAGATATCTATACTTATGGTATTGGATGTTTTTTTTTGTGGGAAAATACCTCTCTGGCTTTACATCCATATAAGCTGCATGCCTAGACTTTCTCTACAAAGATCAATCATAATATATCCCATCCAGTGTAGAACCACACAATGTTGCACTTTGGAAACACAAAATGTGTTGCACTTTAACGGATGCCTGAATACATATAGGCAAAAAGTTGTCTTTCAGAGCAACCAATAATTTGGATTTGCAAGGCATTCAAAATACTCGTCTAGAAGATTGTACAGGTTCCAGTGTCTTGAAATTAACCAATAAAAAATGACCTATCCTTCAGCCACTTTATGTATATTAAAAAAAATAAACAAAACTCAAACAAACAAACAAAAACTAAACAAACTTAAAAAAACAAAAATAAATAAAAACACTGTCTTTTATTAGAAAAGAAGAAATTTAAATCAGTAGGTAGAGTAGCATCATATTTTTATCATTGTGATAAGAAAAGCATCTTAATTTCTCCATCTTTAAAAATCATTGAAATTAATCAAAAAAAAAAAAAATAGAAACAAATACTAATAGTTGTCTTTTATTAGTTGAACAGAAGTTAACATCTGCAGGTAATAACTTTTGTAAGAAAACTGTCTGAATTTTTCAATCTCAACTATAATTTCTAAATCACTAACTGCACAATATATGATCCTTATTGATACCACAGTCCACAATCTATTTTTAGACTAAGCAAACGGAAGTAAACAGGCGATTTGGAAAGTACTGCTGTGTAAAAATACACATTGCTTTGTTTTATTTAAGTAGAAAATCAAAATCATTCTGCTCGATTTAATCACTTCCTTTGTGATATTTTATAATTAAGATGTATAAATTAAGAGGTAATTTATTCAGCTTGTCTGCCAACACGTGTGGAAAGGAAGCAATCAACCATGTTAACTAAATGACCGATAATTGATCACTTGTTTATAAAATCAATAACAGACTGTCCAACATATTAAGTTTTAACAATTTTTTTTACTGAGATAGCTATCACTTTCAAATTAATTACGGTAATTAAGTCATAACAATATTCTTGTCCGGTGGTATGCAATTGATATCCACCTGTTGATATGTCAACAAATAAATTACGCCGCAAAAAACGGAAATAAGAACTATATATTATAGCGTATGTTATATAAAAGGTAGTGAGTAGGCAAGAAACTTCCGGTCATCCCGGTTTGGTAGTTCGTGACATGGAAACGATTTCCAATCGTTCCAAAAACAAAAAACAATGACAGAAATAGTGATTCTGAATAGCTTCTACATATACAGGATATCAAAATCAATACTGTAAACGTGAAAATGTTTGGGATAGTGTAATTTTCCCACTCAAAGACTTCAATAATTGATGATGTCATTGCTTTTATAAATTACAGTTCAAAATTGAATTATTAGTGTGGGTGAAATTTTCGTTGAATTTTCTTGATTGAGAATATAGCCAAAATTACCATCATGTGAAAATTACAACATTTACAATATGTTGATTTTGTTTTTTCCCTTCACAATTTAAACTGAGGGGCTTACATTATAAATTGACAAAATGGCCATCTGCAGACCTCAAATTAACAGCAATTTGGGAATTCTGTTGATTTATTACATGTTGATGCTTGTCCTGGTAGACTGTAAAAAATACTCCCCGAGGTTTCAAACATGAGCATTGATGAACTTAGGTGCAGCACATTGCCCAAATGTCATTTAAAAGGTTACAATTTCAAATTTTTAGAAATTTTTTTAAAGTAAAAAGTATCAAAGCTAGGTCCTTAGCTGAATTTGCTTTACTTCTAGGCCCTTTTTGGTTATTTGTTCTTCTCTCTGGATATCTTGATTTGTTTGGTCATTCAAATGTTTGATTTCAGTCTATTGAGGCATGTGACAAAAGTTGTCATATCGTGAAGTCAGCACTTCCCTTGAACTGTATTTTCCCCAACCTATACATTATTTGTTTGAACGCTTCAAATTGTAACTAAAATTGAATAAATAGATGTAAACAGGAATAAAAGCCCTGTCCTTGATTAACTGGAGTTTTCTACCGTGTGCATTTTTGTCACATGAACATTCATTCCATGTCCTTTCATTATTTTCTGTTTAATTGTTTAAGCTCTATCTGTGTATCTCTTAGTCATCCCAATGTTGATATTTTGTAAATTCTTATACATATTCTTGTGTGATTTCATTCTAAACACTTATTACATTAAACTAAACAGTTTCTTCAAATTTATAAGAAACATCAATTGTGTAAACTTGTCATATTTTGTTCTGTTTTTGTCAGAACTTTTACTTTAAGATGAAATTTTTTTCAAGTTTTGCAAGAAAGAAAAAGGTATTTATACAAACCTGTGGTGCTATACCAGGATTATCTTCTGTACCAGACATCAGATAACTCTTACCAGACCCTGTCTACAATTGTCAAGAGAAAAAGTGCATTAAGGTAATAGGTACGTAAATAGCAATTTTTTCGAAATTTGTTAAAATTTTACATGCAAGTGCATGAAACAGACCTGAATATTAAAGTGAAGGAAAATCGGTGTTAGCTATTTTAATGTCTGAAATATGACTGATTAAAAAATCAACAAGCTATGTTGAATTCATACATAGAATTTATGTAAAACATAAAGGAAAAAATACAACAATCTTCTTTAAATCACATTATATTTTTTAAAGGCATCCTACAATTTTTCTACAAAAATGAAATGTTAAAAACAATAAAATTTCCGTTATATTGATGTAGATTTCATACAGGGTCACCGAATTCGTTTCCCTGATATAAAAAGTTGAATAAAGGCTAAGCTCACCGAAAATGGATTTTTCTGATAAAACACGCTGTCAAAATAACGACATCATTGATAAAAGTTACGATTTTAGGCGTGATTAGAATGATTATCCCCTGTTTAGTGATATATACCACGAAAACGAATTGGTGACCATATGAAAACAAGTGATGACCCTAAAGGATGTCTCGCCTGTCCCTGCTGGACTCTAAATTGATGTGAAATCTAAGTGAACTAATCAGAAAAGTGAGCATGCTCACTAGACTGTGAAATTGAGGTCAAGGACAAAAGTCACCTGCCAGACTGACATGTACTACCAAAGACCAACCTACATACCAAATATTCTCAACCTACCACTTCTAGTTATTGAGAAATGGACTTAAGCAGAAAAAACTTAACATGGCCACTAGACCGTGAAATTGAGGTCAAGGACAAAAGACATCTGCCAGACTGACATGTACTACCCAAGACCAACCTACATACCAAATATTATCAACCTACCACTTCTAGTTATTGAGAAATGGACTTAACCAGAAAAACTTAACGTGGCCACTAGACCGTGAAATTGAGGTCAAGGTCACATGACAAATGTCAGACTGGCATATACCCAAATAAATCTTGCTATAGGACAAATATTGTGAGTCTAGAGGCTACAGTTGCTGAGAAATAGACTTGAATGTAAAAATTTAACAAAGTCACTGAACCATGAAATTGAGGTCAAAGAAACATGACAGGTGTCAGACTGGCGTGTACCCATATAGATCTCACTACAAACAAAATATGACGGGTCTAGGTGTAACAGTTACTGAGAAAAGGACTTGAATGTGAAACTATGTCGCAGATTTTCTAAGTTCACTGAACCATGCAATTGAGGTCAAGGCAACTCGACAGGTGTCAGACTGCCATGTACCCATATAGATCTCACTATAGACCAAATATGACAAGTCTAGGTATTATAATTCCTGAGAAAAGGACTTGAATGTGAAACTATGTCGCAATGTTTATGTGCTTATTGAACCATGAAAACAAGGTCAAGGTCATCCAAAATATATGCTGCTGGAAAGGTCATCACTTGGTGGTGCTGTGGACCAAAGATGATGTTTGTATGTATTACCCTTGAAAAGTTATGAAGGTTTTAGAAAAAAGTTTACGCCGCCGCCGCCGCCGCCGGATTGCTATACCTATGTCTCGCTTTCAGCGACTTTCGTCGCAGGCGAGACAAAAAATATATCAATAATTCAGGAATCCCTTTGGCAGCATCATATCAGTTTTGTAGAAAATTGTAGGATACAGTTTGAAATACCGACGATTTAAAGTGAAATCTAAAATTACTTTACATTCATTCTAAAGCAAATTTATTACGTTCACTGCTACCGCACGTTTATTTACATACCTCTCGCCTTAAATCAAATTATATTGCAATTAACTTTTTGTTATAAAGAAATCTCTATCATTCTTTGATATCTCAACTTTCAGAGAAATCTAAATTAACCTGAGAAAGTGTAAATTCGTTCACATTAACAATTGTCCCATACAAACTTACTCCATATTCCTTGCTCTGATCTCTTCAAAACAAGTTAATTATAAAATTTCTCACATCTTGTTAAATAAATTTTCTAATGTTTAAAAGCTGAGCAAGCCTCGCTTTCAAACATTTGCAAAATTTATTTAACTCTATGTTTAAATCTCATAATCAACTAATTCTCGTTCAAAAAAATATATTTACTAACAAGCAACAAACTTCATCAAAACTTTAACTTACAGCTCCCATAAACATGATTGTAGAGTTATAACCTTCAGACGCTCTCTGTAACATCGTCTCACATCGTTCTTTGAAGATTTGATCCTGTAAAATAAAGTAAGTTTTGTATTCACTAAGCTTTTAGGTAACTTGGATATAATACTTCTGGATGACACGCCCCTGCGCCAGGTATACATGTCTGAAAGACAAGTATCATACCCCTGCTAAACACATGTGTGCTTACATATTTGATTGGAGAGACAGAAAAACTTGGGCAATACAAAAAAATAGTAAATAACTTTGGGTCAACCAGCTTTGTACTTTAAAACATTACGGTCTAAACTAACATGACAGATGGATTCAACAGTAACAAAAAAATAAGAATATTGTTTTCAGCGAAAATAATTATGTTTACAACTAATAATTTCATTGTATTTATTTATTTATTTTCTTGTTTATATAGCAATTTTTAGCTTTTGATGTCAATAAGAACCGCAGTAGCTATGTTTTAATTTTCATTTTAAGTGTAATCAAACCAACAAGCTTTTTTTATCTTATCACACATGCAAACATGTGTGTTGAGAATTTTATTAGCCTGTGTTAGGGGAAAAATTTGCTGTAAAATTAACATCTTTTTACATTTAAGTATTGTTATAATTAATTCATACAGATTATATTAGAAAATACATGTTCTTTATACTTTAAAGTTAAAGTATACATTTTGAAAGATCTATTTTTGCATATTAAGTTAAAATAATAATCTGAATATTGCAATCATGCTAGCTGTTGTTCTTCTGAGTTATATTTTATTCAAACAAACAGTAAAGAACAATGAACACAAAATTATGTCAAAATATTTGTTACATTTCCATCATTGCTTAATTTTACAAAAAAAAAACTTTCGAAAGGACCTTCAACAAAAACCCATTCCTATAACTAAATTGATATTTGTTAGGGCTAAATCAAAATTTTGTTAATTTTCAATTGAAGTTTCATATGTAAGAAGGCTTGATATCATAGTCAACAGAAATTATGTCCTAAGCTAGCTGTCAGTACCTGCGAGCATTTATCAGGACAGTGCCCATGTGTATTGTCTTATGTTTTATGTACTTCATTATAAAGGTACTCGTCTTGATAAGTTGGACTTTTTTCTAGTTTGATTTGTACTGCGAGTCTTTTGTTTAAAATTTTTTAGCCTTTCACCACACATAGGGGAGGGTTTGGATCCAAGAAAACGAGTTTAACCCCACCGCAATTTTTGAGCCTGTCCCAAGTCAGGAATATGTTGGTCATTGGCTTTTTTCTTGTCTTCTAATAAAATTTTAGTTTCTTGATATTCAGGTTATTGGATGTGGTTTGTTTCCATTTGGGGGGCATTTAGGGCTTGCTGTATGGTGTTAGGTTCAGGAGTCAGTGTGCTGAAGATAGTACGGTGACCCCTAGATGCTTTGTTTTGGGTTGTTTTAACCTGGAGATGGAATGTTGTCTCCTTGACATTTACCCCATTTCCTTCCTCTTTCATACTTACTAAAACAAAATACATTATAAGAAATAACTTCAGAATAAAAAAAAATATTAAAATACAGCAAAAAAAATTAAGTAGCACAAACAATTTTTTTGAATAGGTCAACTGTTGGCTAAACAAAATATTAGTAATCTACGTAATTTATAATGTAAAAGGGAAAATTATCCTACGGCGATTATTTTCACCAATTACGAGATTGGCACATACCGGTATTCGGGAAAATTTCCCCAAGCGTCAATTTGTTTTTATTACAAATATGACGAAACTTGGTGACAATTGCCAAAATAAGATCTCACGAATAGGTTTGGGAATCAAAATCGTGAAATTTAAACCATGTTAATTGAAAATAACCCCTTTTACAGCACTTAATTTTTTCTTGATACATTTGTATGTGACAATTTCTGTAACTATGCCTTTTACTTTCTGTTAATTTCCACAATAAAAATATCTTTACACTTACATTTTTAACATCTCCTGAGTATGCTCCGTCAAATCCAAATGATTGTTCCTGTAAATATATTCAAAATATTAAATGTAACATTCTACCTAGCTTTTGGATTTAAGTTCCCTTGTTGCAACTCGAGACTCTATTGAGCAATGCTGTCATTGTCGACCCTCTTCACATGTATAAGTCATTATGTTGGGGTTCATTCTAGAGATTAGAACTCTGTCTACAATTAACAGCTTTGAAGGATTTTAGTTCACTCTTTGCTTGAAAAATAGGCATTTGAGAGAAAATAAACTTAAAATGTCACATCATGGCATATACAATGTACTTAAGTACCTATAGACAGAAACTACAAACAAAATTGGGAAAATGTTGATGCAAAAACTTAAATAATGATTAATGCAGTATTCATGGTACAAGTAGATATTTCATGTTTTCACATTGGGAAGATCACTAAAATAAATCGCCCGCGAAAATTAGTTGATTTAATAGTAATTAATTCTCCATGATGTTTTCTGTGTGTTTTGCTAAAATTATAATGAAGTGAAATTCTTTCCACTAACTTCTAAAACATGTTTACCTTTCCACTGACTTCAACCAAAAGTTTATCTCCGGATGACTTAACAACTGTTTTCACACCTTTACTTGATTCTTCTCCCGTCAAAGGTCGGGAACGACCTATGACCTTTATTCCAATACTTTCAGGCTGCAAGCAAAAATATAAAGATATGTATTGTTGTTCAGCAATTAGCAAAGAATTCCGCTCAAACCGGTGCTAGGGGCCGTCTTGAACTTACCGGTACTATGAGGTATGAGCAAAGCTTATTGTTGAAGGCCTCATGGTGACTTCAAGATGTAGAACAACAATAAAAGTGTTGTTCCTTTGCTTGTTTTTACCATGTATTTGTAGAGACTTTGTCTCATGTGCATTTACTCCATATCCTTTCATTCACCATTGTATATAAAACTAATTCTCATGCAGTCACTGGCTGGCAAATGATTCAATGCTTTGATGTATAAGAGTATAAATTGCATTGTTTTGATGTTCAATGGAGAATGAAAGCCTGGACTTAAGCACATTTTTAATCCAGTGAGCTTCATGTTGAAAATACACAGGTGCTCAGTCATTGCCTTAATGCTTTCATAATCCCTATAAAACTACAAGATAATGCACTTTATTTTGAAGCTGAAATAGGAAAAAAACAAATAACTATAGCCTTAGGGATGTTCCAGAAATAATTGTATGGGGGGGTTATAATAATAATAGCAATAATAATAAAATTTTATCAAACTAATGATTACTAATCAAGGACCCACAGGCAAGGGTGCAATGACATTAGGAGAATACATCCTAGTACACATGGTTTTATAACCATTTTACATTGTTAGATGGTCTGTGACAGTCACAGCGTATGATGTTATCGAAAATGCCCTCCTTTTTTGTCCATGTATTATTTTTACCATAGGTTTAGATACAAAGTGATTAGAGTCCATCATAATAGAATAGTGTATGTCTATGTATCATGTATTACATTTTTTTATTAACTTAATGATTTTTATTTGTTGGTTTCAAAAGCTCATTAGAGGTTATGTTTTATTTTTCTGTATATGTACCGAAGATAAAGAAAGCTTTTTGTATTATTGTAGGAAACATACCTGCCAATTTTTGAAAATGCTCATGGGGGTTTCACTCGTGAAACAGCTCTAAGCAAGCTATAAAACCTATAAAGGGCGCTTCAAATCAACTTTCACTTGTCTTTATGACACATTACAGTCATCATGCAATAAAATATAGAATGACTTGTTTAGTAAGAAAGAAAATATTGCTCTTTGAAACTTTCAAATTCAATGCTTTCATGGGGGGGGGGGGTCCCATAAAAAGGGATAGTTGGCATATTTGTACGAAATGACTTATTTTTGACTTGGTATGTATTTATCTTGATTAAATAATGCCCCTTTTTCTCGCCTTTTGACTGTCTTCTTCTTCTTCTTCCAAGTCAGGAACCAGATTCATGAGTGAATGTTTAAGGTTCAGCGAAAACTTTACACAGTGTGGGGCAGCACAGCAGTCTTATACATTTAAAATTCTCAATGTACAGTTAAGACTATGTACAGGTGGGAGCCGATCGAGTTGCTGTCAGGTTGCGCCTTGAGGATGCACCTGAATTGCTTATGTTACTTTTACTGGCATTTGGTTCCAGTCCCTGATTGTTCTTGGGAAGAAGGAATTGCCATAAACTTCGGTTTTTGTCCTTTCTTGGAATAGGCGATCTTTGCCTCGGGTTCTGCTGTCATTGAATTTGATATATTGATGGCTGTCTTTATCAATTATTCCATTTTTTATCTTGTACAGCATGCATAGCCGGTTATTTTTTCTTCGTTCTGCCAGACTTTCCCACTGTATTGATTCTATCATTTTAGTTACACAGCCAGGTGTTCGGTCTATATAGCTGTTTGTTACAAAACATGCTGCTCTTTTTTGTTCTCTTTCTATGTTGTTGATGTTTCTTGTTTGTTGGATCCCATACTGTACTGGCATATTCCAATGTTGGTCTTTCCATTGAAGTATATGCTGCCGATTTTACTGGCTTGGTACAGTCCTTCAGATTTCGTCGAATGAAGCCCAAAGTTTTGTTTCCTTTGCCAACTATATTCTCTATATGTCTATCCAAGGTAAGGTTGTTGGAGATGGTAACACCCAGGTATTTGCTTGCGTCTACTGTGTCTAATATGCGTCCATATAAGTTGTTGGTATTGGACTTCTGTTCTTTGGGTGTTATGAGGATGACTAAGCATTTCTTGGATTTTAAACTCATTTGCCATTCATCTTCCCAATCTTGTAGTGATGTTAGATCTTTCTGAAGTAGAGCGCTGTCTGCTGGGTCATTGATGGCACTGAAAAGCAGACTATCATCGGCAAATAATTTGGTTTTTGATGACTTCGCTGTTTCTGGCATGTTGTTGATGCATATCAGAAATAGTAATGGTCCCAGGACTGTTCCTTGAGGTACACCAGACATGACAGGGGCCTGATCTGATACTGCTCCCTCTAGTATTACTCTCTGCTGTCTGTTTTGGAGGAATGATCTTATCCAATTCTTTATTTTGATGTTGACTCCATAATATTCTAATTTATGCAGTAGGCATTGGTGTGGCACTTTGTCAAATGCTTTTGCAAAGTCTAGTAAGATGATATCTACTTGTGATGCTTTTTCCATTTTTGCTGCTATTTCATGTATGGTGACTATGAGTTGGGATTCGCATGATTGTCTTTGGCGAAATCCAAGTTGAGCATTGGTGAGAATTCTGTTATTGTCAAAGTGGTCCATGATGTTGCTATGGATTATATGTTCAAGTATCCTACATGTGATGGAGGTTAGGGAGACTGGTCTGTAGTGGGAAGCTAGATGTCTCTCATCCTTTTTAAATAATGGTACGACATTTGCGTCTCTCCAGTCCTGTGGTACTTTTCTGGTGTCAATAGATGTTTGGAATATAATTGTCAGTATTGGTGCTAGTTGGTCTGCTGCTGATTTTAATATAAATGATGGTATTGAGTCTGGACCAGTTACTTTGTGTATATTCTGGCTCTTCAGTAGTTTATGTACACCTTTACAACTGATCTTGATGTCAGACATTGTTGGGTATGGACTTGTTCCTTTGTTTGGGAAGTTGTTGTTGTCTTCTTGAGTTAACACTGATTGTAATTGTTCATTCAGTATCTCAGCCTTGCTCTTGTTGTCGTTCTGTAGAAAGCCCATCTTGTTTTTCAAAGGTGCAACTCCAGTCCATTCTTGTCCCTTGCTCTTCATATATGACCAAATTTTTTTCCTTGTAGTCTGTGCTGATGTCTTCAAAGTATTTCTTGTTTGCTTGTCTTACTTCATATTGAACTTCTTGTTGGAGCTTTTTGTATCTATCAATATCCCTTTTTTTTTTCTTGATCTTCTCGCTTTCTTGTGTGCTTTGTCCTTGCGGTTGATCATTCGTCTGATTGATGTGTTGATCCATGGGTGTTCGTGTCTCCCTTGTGACATCTTAGATGGTACTCTTTTGTCAATGGTGCTTTGGATTGTATCCTTTAATGTCTGCCAAAGTGATTCCACGTCTCTTTCTCTATTGTTCCGAAAGTTGTTCCCAAATGCTGCTAGATCTTCTTTTATTTTATACACAGATGTAGATGTCAGCTTTCTTCCATAAGTATATTTTACGCTTTACTGGTTTAGGTTTAAATGGTTTACAAGCTATATCAAGTAGGACGATGTCATGGTCACTGCATGAACAGTTTCCAAAACAACGGCAGTAGAATACCAATGGAACAAGGGAAGCGATGACTACAAAAATCGAAGTCCAAAGACATGGAAAAAACAGTAACAGATAAAAACAAAGACAAAACAAGGACGTGAGACAGCTACATTTGATGGGATTGGATTGCATCTAAGTTTGAATGATGGATGTGATAGAAGCATTAAATCCGGAGTTTTTACTTTTCTAGTTGGAAAGCCTACTATTTGTTGTAATCCATTATCAGCTAGAATATCATTGAATGTTTGGCTGGTTTTGATTGGGTATTGCCTATTGATGGTCTTCCCAGTTGATATCGGGTAGACTAAAATCTCCACCAATTATAAATATATCTTTCCGGTGTTTTTCTTTAATGCCGTGTATTTCTTCTTGAACAGTGTTCAGGTAGTCGTCATCTGTTTTATCTGGTGGGCGGTAGTATGCACCTAGCATTTTCTTTTTCCCTTCTACAGGTTGGGGATTATCCTCAAGTTTGGGTATTACACCCATTTTCAGGTATAACCCCTAAAAACAGGTATCAACTAACAATGTAAACATTTGTCAAACAATCAGTTGACTATAGTGAATGCCTGAAGGCCAATCAAGTGTGAGCTAACCATGATTGAGTACGAGCTCACTTCCATTGTATATTTTTTGGCATCACTCAAGATATCAAAAGGGTCAATTATTTCTTTTATGACTGAGATTGTTTGGTCAGAACATCAGATTGGAATACAAAAGAATTCTAAGTCATCTATAGGGGAAAAAAGTTGACAATAATTTTATCTTTTTGAAAAGGAAAGTTATTCTTTGGATGTCGGTTGATGTGAATATTTATTACAGAATATGCCCTTTTGTAGTTTTGTTACTTAATTATCCAATAAACAGCTGAAACCCTTGAAATCAAGGACCAACCTATACCCCATTTTTAGGTATTATACCCATAATCGGGTATAATACCCATATCTGAGGATTATCCCCAACCTGTTCTAAGCTAATAGTTCCAGTTATCAGTTCAACTGATGTGCAATTCAGTTTTTAAAGAAATGGGGGACATCAAAGAGTAATGAATATAGCCGAATAATGGATCTCTGTACAAACTGAAATACTTTACCATTTTAAAATGACAAGAAAACACTGGAGACCAGCTCCAGAGGATTTTCACCAAGGTACTTGTGTAAATACACAAAGAATGGTGACGTCATAATTTTTTGCTCAGGGAGAATTCATTCTTGAACCATGGATTTATACAAATCCTTCTTTAAATAATGGAAAGCAAAGATATCATTTTTGAGTAAGTATATTCAAATATAATTCATGTTAAAGGTTTTTTTATTTTATAAATATATTTTTCACCAAATTGTATAATGTACTGTTATTTATTCGGATAAAACTTTCACAATAAATAGCCCTGAAGAACTCTTTTGTTTGAAAACAAAAATGGCCTCAAATGAAGAAAACAAACCTCTTTGCAAATTTGGAAATGATTGTTACAGGAAAAATCCCGACCACATCAAGAAATATAGACACCCAAAAAGAAAGCATGACTCGGTAAAAGATTTAATACAAAAATGCAACCTTAAATGTGTCTCAGAATTTTCTAAAACACTTTAAAGAACAAAAGCCCGCCAAAAAATGTTGGGCTGTTGGTTTTCTCCACTTTCCCCAAAATTTCAATCTGCATCAAATTAACCATACTTGCCAACATATTAAAGGAAGAATTCCTGACGTAACAGCAAGGTGTCTGGGGACCACTTTAGGTCTCCAGTGAGCATGAAGCAAAGCCCCGAGGGCGAGGTATCCAGACAAGTCCACAACAAGGGCTTGTTTCGAAAAAATAATTATAGCTCCAACCAACTAAAAGTGGGTTGGAGCTATTACATTATTTTTTTTTGAAACAAGCCCCTGTGTCAAGATATTGAAATAATAGAAACAGAGACATGCAACAAAAATGCTCTCAGATTGTATGAAGGACTTGTCATATGAACAGCTTTTAAGTAAATTAAAATTACCAACATTAAGGTTCAGAAGAATAAGAGGAGATATGATCGAGACATATAAGATATTGACTGGAAAATATGACAGTATATATATGACACAAGAGAAACTAATGATTTATTACCCCTGAGCCAAAATGAATTTCAAAATACTAGAGGACACTCCATGAAATTAATCAAGAGAAGATCCAGATTGGATATAAGAAAGCACTTTTTCACAAATAGAGTAGTCGACGTATGGAACAATCTACCAGAATCAGTAATATCAGCCAATAATGTTAAAACATTTGAATACAGATTAGATAAAATTTGGGAATTTTGCAATTCTTCAATGAACATACCAATATTCCTCAAGTAACACCTATAACAACTCCTTCAAAACTCCTATCTTTTCTTTGTCAATCAACCAATCAAGATTTTATAGAATTCTTTCGTATACCAATTTGTCATTACTGGAGTATCAAAATGCAAGGTAAACCCCTTCAGGCAGTACAAATTGGTATACAATAGAATTTCTATAGAATCTTGATTGGTTGATTGGTAAATAAAAGACAGGAGTTTAGAAGGACTTGTTATATGTGTTACTTTAGGAATATTGGTATGTTCATTGAAAAATTGCAAATATAATACGTTAAAGAGCCAGGAAACCTGCCATAATTATTTAATCTAAACCTACACCTTATCATTCTTATTGTTTGCTGACCCAAGTGATCAGACAATTAATACCTCTACATAAATAATTGATAAATAATATTTACACAGGTACTGACTAGTAATGAGAAAGTGGTGGAAATATTAATAAAAATGCACCTCTTAAAATATGTGCATTCAAATAATTGACATGATTGATCTGGCGTGAATAACACAGTCGGATGAAAAGATGCCATATACATGTACCAAACTATTTTTTACTCCAGCCAGCCGTAACGAGGACATTTCAAAATTTAACTGTATAATGAATACAGTAAACACCAGCATTTCACCATCAAATGTCAGTGTTTTCATTCATGTCAGAAGAGGTTGTTTTGTAACTGAAACACCCTGTGTGTACTGTAGATCATGGGGCAAGGATTCCAATATAGTAAAGATTTTTTTTTTCAGAATTTTCATTGGTGTTGATCAGACTGTAAAAAATGGTCTTTTCATCATTTTATTCTTCATTTTTAAAGGGTGATTCTGAACCCCAGAAGAAGGTAAAGAAGACAGAAAGCCCACCTCAGAAACAACATAAAACCATTCAAGACTTTTTTGGCAGTAACAAAAAAGATAAAGAGGTGAAAGAATCTGAAAATGACAAGGAAAAGACAAAACCAACTCCAGAAAGTTCCAGTTCTAAGCCCAAAGGTAAGAAAATGCCATCTTGCTCTTAGATCATTTTCTGCATATGAGGCTTTTTCTTTTCTAAACATTACTCCACATCATTTCATTCCCATGGTCAGGATAATTCAAACTTTTGTCACTCTTAATTCAAACACTATCTCACTTTTATGCCCTTGCAACAAAAAGTCATAGGCATACATTGTATTATTTTTTTCCTTTGTTAATTTGCCCCTTTTGTACATTTGTTCTTCTTTACAAATAATACACATATGTTTAGAAAGGCATCATATGTGTCTTACAGACACAAATACCTTATGCAGGGGGCATATCTTCTCCAGTTCTTACATATTTTTGTCATAGCATGGATCAAAGTGCAAGATTATCCCTAATTTTAGGATTTTTAGTTCAAATTATCATTAAATTGTTGCTATCATGGTTATTACCGATATAAATATTTAAGGTATAGAGAGGTTCTACAATCTAGTTTATGATAGTACAATTTCTGGTTTTCAAATATGTCAAAATCAAGTAACTTTGAAATGTGCACAGGTAGGTGTCCATTTCAGTCTATATATCAGATCATTAGGCTATAATGAAAAATACCCTAGATTCTCATCCCCGCCCACTCTGATTTTTTTCACCAGCCTCAGAAAAATTTATTTTGATTTATGGCAAATTTTGGTAATTTTCTTCTAAAAGGGCAGCATTTTCACAAAATTTGATAAAAAAAATATAAAATAAAACTCCCCCGCCCACCCAAAATTTTTCAAAAAAAGGGATGAGAATCTATCAATTATTTTATTATGACCTTAAGGCCTTAAATAGAATTAATTTGTATACCCCTTTCCTACCCTCTACCCCCAAAGAAAAACACACTACAAAAACTGATTGTCTTGTAAAGAAAAATATATAAATATATTTTTTTTAGCAATGTTACAATTTTTTTTACCCTAAAAACAGTGAAAAAATTGAATATGTATAAAATAAAATATTTTCCCTACCTACCTACTTGCATCAAAAATGGTGTATAAAAGTAGGACAAACAAACATAAAAAAGCATGGCCTAAAGAATATAGCAAGGAACAAGGAAATGGGGAATTTTAAACTCAAAGAAACTGAAAGTCCAAAATTATGGCAAATGTTAGACTTTAAAGTCTAAAAAATCATAAGAGGTAAAATAAACTGCTGCATCAAGAGTGCATGATACACCCGTCCACTGTCAAGTCAAACTTTATGGCATTGTTTGACCACAACAAAATTTTGGTTGAAAAAAAATCAAACAGAATATGTGCCTTACCAAGATGTAATAATTAATTAAATTTCACAAAGTCCAAGGACCATAACTCTGTAGGAAATCAACGGATCCGAACCAAATTCCATCTTGATCTGTATCTTACCTAGATATAGTCATATACCAAATATGAAATCAATATGTCAAGCAGTTACAGAAAAAAACTCCGGAAACCTATATTTCTCAAAATTTCACTAAGTCCAAGGGCCATAACTCTGTACAAAATCAACCGACCGGAACCAAATTCAAATTTGATCTGTATCTNTTGACTCTTATGTTAAATTCCGGGATTTCAAAAATATGTCAAATAAGAAAATATAATTGAATTGATTTTGTACATAGTCGCAACAGAGAATTTTCGGTATTTGGTCGTATTTCATTCTATCTGTTCTAGCTTGTTACGCAACTTAATCATGTTTTTTAACTGTTCTTTGCTCTCTGTCGTTCATCTGGAAATATTCTATGATCTTGCTGATTATAACTGTATCAATTGGCTGGAGTCACTACAAATTATAAGGCACTATTTTTATAGTACTATTTTCGTGGTCTGTCAAATATTGGCGTATTGAAATAGTGAAGTGCCCCCTGACAATATTATGGCTTTGACATTTTACACAATCTGGGCACACAGAAGCTATAGTTAGTCGTCATATAAGCGGGAGGTTGATGCATCATTAAACCTGGTTTAACCCACCATTTTATTTATAAAATGCCCGTTCCAAGTCGGGAATATGACGGCTTGCCAAAAAGGTTCTGTATTGGATTGTGTTTCCCTGATTTAGTCGAATGTTATACGGATTTTCCTTACTGGTCTCTTCCTTTGATCGTTTCGGACTTTTATTGTCACTTTCATTCCTCTGAGAAAGGGGGAGCGTTTTATACACCAATGCCTTTAATACACACCAAATTTCGGTATGTTTAGAAAGGCATCATATGTGTCTTACAGACACAAATACCTTATGCAGGGGCATATCTTCTTCAGTTCTAACATATTTTTGTCATAGCATGGATCAAAGTGCAGGATTATCCCTAATTTTAGGATTTTTAGTTCAAATTATCGTTAAATTGATGCTATCATGGTTATTACCGCTATAAATCTTATTCAATAAATATTTGAGGTATGGAGAGGTTCTACAATCTAGTTAGTACAATTTCTGGTTTTCAAATATGTCAAAATCAAGTAACTTTGAAATGTGCACAGGTAGGTGTCCATTTCAGTCTATAAATTAGATAATTAGGCTATAATGCAAAATACCCTAGATTCTCATCTCCTCCCGCTCTGATTTTTTTCACCTGCCTCAAAAAAATTTATTTTGATTTATGGCAAATTTTGGTAATTTTCTTCTAAAACGGCAGCATTTTTCACAAAATTTGGTAAAAAATATAAAACAAAACTCCCCCGCCCACCCAAAATTTTTCGAAAAAAAGGGATGAAAATCTATCAATTATTTTATTACGACCTTTAGGCTTTAAATAAAATAAATTTGTTTGCCCTTTCCTACCCCAAAAACATGCCAAAGAAAAACACATTACAGAAACTGATTGTCTTGTGAAGAAAAATATTTTATTATTATTATTTAAGGCAGGGTCTCTGCCTTCTAGCTGTTAGGTAAAGCCATCTTGAAAATAGTCTGTTTCATCCAGACTCTTACATTTAGGAAATTACTTTATGAAAAGAGTCCGAGTGATCCAGAAAAAACGCGTACGGCTTACCAGTTATTCATACGAAGGCACAAAAAATAATCCATTCATGTGGCAGTACTGTGTCCATTTCATGATCAACTACATCGTTTTATGTGTGTATTGTATTTATTAAATGCCTTTTAAAAGATACAATGTTTTTTATTAATCTCAGAGGACTTAAATTGATATTCGAAATTCACGATTCGGTTCATTCATAAAAAATTCCTGTGGCACGCAGTTTTTATGAATGGATACATAGTAACTTCTAGTTTCGCTGTTGTAACCAGAGTTGTTAACCCTCCCGGTCTCACCGTGAGGCTACCCGTTTCGGCAGCTGGTCTCACGTCTACCGATATGCCTCTGAAAGCTCCCGATATTAAAATTTCTCTCAAAAATATTTTTCCGTTACACCGAAAGTAAATATTGGCTGTTCCAGTCACACAAAAGGCTGTTCCATTCACATCCCGCCTAACAAGATTACGCGATAACACGAATCAGCTGTGTATTGACGACAAAATGGCGTCGCCTCCGCGAAAAGGGAAGAGATACAATTCAAAATTCCAAAATAAATGGATAAAACAGATGGAGTTTTGAGCAAGATTGATAAATATATACACACAGTGTTTCTGTTGTGTGGCATAACCTTTTCCGTAGTGCACGGAGGATGAAATGACGTTGTTCGCCATAGAGAAACAGAGGGACACAAACGTAGTGCTCGACTTCGGACTCAAAATGCTGAAATTCTGTTTACATTATTCACAGTAACTTCGGTGTTTTGTTATTTGTAGCTGAGCACAACCTACCATTCTCAGTAGCTTGCACTAGTGAGACATGAGTTGTCGAAATGCCCATATGTAGATAGTAAATTTACAGTGACTTCGTTATTTATTTATTTAATCATACGCAAAAATAATGAAACTTCAGAACTAGATGACTTGACAGAGGAAGTGACAAAATTAGAAATATCAACATTAATTAAGCCACCAAGTGTAACACTTGTACTCGGGCTTGTACTTTGGAATACTTACATCAGCGGGAAATCTAGTGGTATAAAATTATCTCCCTTCTAGAAAAACTCTCCTGTAATTATAACGATTTCTGATCAAAATAAGAGCATGGCGACGAAAATAAACAATCGACAAAATGCTAAGATTAAAAAAAGAAACAGACGAATACAATATTTAGTTCAAACGTCATTCAATTACCAGACATTTGCTCTGTACGGAAAAATGATTAAACTTGTCCACAAGAAGGATTAATACGAGAATTTTTTAAATAATCAACTGTCGCGAAAAAAAATATTCAATTGACAGACTGGTCAAAATCAATTGCTATCGGGTGTTAAAATGCATGTACCCTGACAAAATTGTATGTACAGATAGATTTTTTAAGATGCATCATTAATATATCAATTTATTGACAATTACTGCGTAAGAAACAACGTCATCCAAAAGGTCTTTCGTTGTTGCTAAGAAAAAATTATGTTGTCCTGAAACAGCGCCATTCCATGATTTCAAAGGTAATCATCATCATCACAAGATTTCATTGGTTCAATGGTCAAGTCTACGTATCGATCAGGAAAAAGAGGCATGTCTTTATTGAAAGAAACCACGTGTATGAGTGAGTAGTGATCGATTTTGTAAACAAAAATGGAAAGTAAAACAGCGAAATATCGGCTTTTTATTTTTTTTAGCAATATGACATTTTTTTACCCTAAAAAGTGAAAAAATTGAATATGAATAAAATAAAATATTTTCCCTACCTACCTTCTCACATAAAAAATGATGGATAAGAGAAGGACAAACAAACATAAAAAGCATGGCCTAAAGAATACTGAAGAAACAAGGAACAAGGAAATGGGGAATTTTAAACTCAAAGAAACTGAGAGTCCAAAATTATGGCAAATGCTAGACTTAAAAGTCTAAAAAAAATCATAGGAGGTAAAAATTATTGCAATTTTAAACTCACAAATAGTAATACAATTAAGAAATAGATTATTGCAAGCGGGCTTTGTGCGAATTAGAACATGGGCAGACCTTATATTTGTCAATATTTTATACAGAGCGATAGCGAGGTATAAAATGAAGACAAATATAAGGTCTGACCATGTTCTAATTCGTATAGAGCCCAATTGCAATAATCTATTTCGATTGTAATATGTTTAACAAGAGTTTTGAACATTCGAAGCAGCTCTTAGAGAGCAATATTGAGTTTTGCACTAGAATTGAAATATGTCGGAAAATGCATACAAGCACACATAAATGAACATAGAGAAATCTATATTCGTTGGTTTATTAATACAAGTGGCTCATAAGCTTATGAATAAATACAAATAATCTGTTATAAAACATATAAAATACGGATATTTTAAAATGGAAGCGGGTATAAGTGTGAGTTGGTTGTATTTCTGATTTATATGACTGCTTAGTTAGTTATGTTATTTTGAATTCAAAAAAGGAAAAGAAGGGGAATAAAACCCATATTTATAATTTTATTAACGTTGAAAATTTAAAATCTTATATTTAAATCGTAGAGCATGATATGCAACATCGATAAGATTTCATAACAACAACACATTCGTTGCTAGGTTATGGTCATGTCAATTTCAGTTCCGAGTCTTAAATTTAGTAACTGTTGTAAATTTCTATTATTGTCATTTTTTGATGTGGATTTTTGGGTAATTCATTATTTAAAACTTTATTTACATAAAATTAAATGAATATTGAGTGATTAAAATGTGAAATTGTACATTACGAATATCTTTTAGTAAAACAATATACGCATGTGCGAAAAGATATTGTTGGAATTAGCACATAGCTTTGTTTCCAAAGCGAAAGAAGAGGGCCATATCAGAATTTTAATTTCAAAAGTTCAAAATCGTGACATACATGTACATGTAAATATATTTAAATCTAAGGTCCAAAATTATGACAGTTTTTAACTCAAAAGGTTCTGAACCACGATAATTTTTGAACTCAAATTTCCAATTTTAGACAAGTCCAAAATCAAGAAAATCTCATCAAACTCAAGCATCCAAAATAATAGCAATATTAAATTCAAAGATGCAAGATTAGCCAATTTTAAACTCAGAGGTCCAAAATTGTGAAGTTGAAACAACTTCAAAAGTCTGTAATCATGGCATTTTAAAATAAAAAATGAAAAATCTTGGCAATTTTAAATTCAGAGCTTTAATATCTTCAATGGCTATTTTAAATTCAAAGGTCCAAAGTTAAGCAATTTTAAATGCAAAGGTCCAAAGTTAGGCAACTTTAAATTCAA
This sequence comes from Modiolus philippinarum, assembly GCA_002080025.1. NCBI lineage: Eukaryota > Metazoa > Mollusca > Bivalvia > Mytilida > Modiolidae > Modiolus > Modiolus philippinarum. The sequence continues at coordinate 182,213 of MJUU01003337.1, read as the reverse complement.
AGGTCCAAAGTTAGGCAATTTTAGATTCAAAGGTCCAAAGTTAGGCAATTTTAAACTCAAGGGACAAATCATGACAAATTTAAACTTGTATGTCTACAATCACGACAATTTTAAATTCAAAGCTCCAAAATTATGGCAATTTTAAACTCAGAAGGCCAAAATGATGTCAATTTTAAACTTAGGAGGCCAAAATCATGGCAATTTTAAACTCAAAAGCCCAAATAATGTCAATTTTAAATTCAGAGGTTCAATATAGATTGGCAATATAGACATAACATATGTACACACAATATAAAGATAGAGACAATAAAATGAACACAATGCAAACACTTACCATGCATACAAAAGACTGAAAAACTGGTGCTCACAGAAGAGTGTTACATGTATCTACCTCTTGCATGGTATTTGTCATACTGTAAGTGGAAAACTTATCTGAGAGTATTTTTGATTGTTTTTGTTTTTTTCAGTTGGGAAAATCACTTCATTTGATATCTCAAGTTCCTTGTTGATCCTCAAGTGAACACTTAAAAACTTTTATTTCATTTTCAGAAGAAAAAGAAGAAGTAAAACCTGAATCCGATGAGGAAGAAATCCTAGATGATGACAGTGATGCTGAATCTCTGCCTTCTCCAGATGATGTGAAGGAAAATATTAAAAGAAAATTCCTTGTGGAAATGCCAGAAGATTTCTATGAATTCTGGGAGTTTTGTTGTCACCTTGATTCAAAGAAACCCAGAGGTAGATTCTGGTAACATTGACACGATTGAATTGTACATGTAATAAAAATTTCACCTTGCTGATAATATTCTCCTAAGATGAATAATGTCAACCAATTTGATTGTTTTTGGGAGCAAGGTCTGGGAGTAATCTTATGCTACCAAAATTAATCTTTTTATTAACAAAATATTATTTAAAATTTAAAAATTCTATTCCTATTTTCATTATGCAAAATTATCCAAAATTGAACCAGATAAAATGATAAAAATAGGCCACAAGTTAAACGGTAAAATGGATGAAAAACAAAATGAAACAAGTGATGACTGTGTTTGCATAGCTAACACCAAAGTCTCCCAAAAGAACTTCCCATTTCCATAGCAACTACTGTCATTTTGATAATTTTGAGGCCAAAATGATTTCTATGCACATCAGGCATCCTTCCTGTAAAATTTCATCCAATTCTGAGCACGTCGATTTTTCACGCCTTTTTCCAGTTTCCATAGCAACGGTTTCCATTTTGAAGTCTTTGAGACCAGAAACCAATTCTACAGATGTTAGGCAACCTTCCTGTAAAATTTCATCCAATTCTGAGCACTTTGAATTTTCCCGCCTTTTTTCCCTTTCCATGGCAACTGGTGCCATTTTGGAAATTTCGACACCGGATGGCACATCTTCTCATGAGTCTCTATCATTAGGTGAAGGTTCATTAAGTTCCAGTCATTGGTCTCCGAGATATCTGGCATACAAAAATTTCAGGGAAGAATAAGAAAAACAGAGCAAAAACAGTAAGTCTCCACAAACTTCGTTTGGGAGACTTAACTAGAAGTGATGCCATCAGAAATGATGGCCATCCCTGCACTTCCCTGTTTGACACAGAAAACAAGAGTTCCACTGACAAGCTCACATGTGTGAAGATTGACAACTTAGGGCCTCTTGTTTGCACCAAGACCAATATCAAAAATCTGAAAGCTTATTGCACATCTGCAGACTATATGCAACAATTCTATACAAAATTTATTCCATAAATCCAAAAATGAAGGAGGCGTTCCACTGACAAGCTCATATGTGTCAAAATTGACATCCTGGGACTTCTTGTTTGCACCAAGACCAATATAAAAAATCCTAAAGCTTATTGCACATCTGCAGACTACATGCAACAATTTTATTACAAAATGCAATCCATAAATCCAAAAGTGTAGAAGTAGTTCCACTGACAAGCTCGCTTGTGTCAAGATCATCTTGGGGCCTCTTGTTTGCACCAAGACCAATATAAAAAATTCAAAAGCTTATTATGCCTCTGCAGACTGTATGCAACAATTCTATAACAAAATTAAATCCATAAATCCAAAAATTTGGAAGGAGTTCCACTGACAAGGTTCATCTTACTGACAGACGGACGGATGGACGGACAGACAAATATCCCCGCATTATCTATAGAAAAGTGCAGGGATAAAAAAAAACAAGCTAAAATATCCCAAGTGAGGAAAGGAAAGAGATTGACAAAATCTTAGGCCTAATAGCCTTCAACAACGAGCTCTAGGAAAACAGAAGAAAACCAAAAATTTGCTTCCAATGAGGTTGAGAAAGCAGACACTCAGTAAGATGCACTGTATCTAAAAATGGTTGTTGGTTGTAGTGATAATTTGAAAGTCCCTTCCTACCTTTCTACATTTGTTTTATTAAAGTAACCCTTAGTGCAAAATGTATGCTGAAAATTTAGAATTATGAATATTCAGATGCTTACATGTATTTTTGTGGGATGTCTAGAGTGTGTAAATTTGATATGCACTTTACTTTACAGATGCCTTACAGGATGCCTTAGGATACAGATTGGTAGGACCATTTGATATTCTAGCAGGACGCCAGAAAGGTGTAAAGAAAAACAAATATGGCAGGGCACCTAACTTTTTACTACATTGGCGGTATTACTATGATCCACCAGAATTTCTGACAGTCATAAGGGGAGATAAGGAAACTCAGTATCACCTTGGATATTTCAGGTACAATGAAAATGACATCTAATCCTGTCATTATTACTGTGAAAGTGCTATATAGTTCATGGGGTTCCAGGGATGAAACTACCCAGGGGCCCAGTAGCCCATCTGGCTACCAAAATTACTGACATTAATTGTTAGACACATGGTACTGGGCTAGCAGAATAGCTGACATAACTAAGTTCTAACCAAATGAATTTCTACCTAGAGTTTTAATGCATAGATTTTAAAACCTGGAATTCAAGTACCAAGGAAATAGTGATATTTATCAAAACCAAGAAAATTAATGGCCACGAATAAAAGTACTTCCACAGTATAAACATTTTCTGATAGATGACTGCAAAAATACCAGGGTATTCATTTTCTATCACAAATATCACTTTTTAAGGTTCTATAAATGTTTAGCTTTGGACCTTAGATTAATGCACATCAGATCATGAAACAAAATGATATATTGAAAGGCAAATGCCCATGTATTATACTATACTATCACAGTTTATGCAAAATATACATTGTACCTATAACAGAGTAAAAAACATCCTACATAAATACAGTATATAAGAGTACATGTAACAAATATGAAAGATTTCAGACTTTATATACATACAAATGTACATGTATGAAAATATCAAGATGATTGTGTAAATGCTCTTGTGATGCAAACACAAGGGCAAAAGATAAAAGATGAAAGGCAATTGTGTAACTACACATATATGCATGTTACAAAAAGTTGAAAAACAGATGAGGTACCATATTTGTAATATTTAGACCTTGAACTTCATGAGGGCAATTTAAAATAAAAATCTGTAACCTTGCATCTAGAAGGTGTTAGGATATTTATATTTGGTTTGTGACTTGCATATCATGAAAGCTTTTTGGAGGTACAATATTTGTAGATATTTTGAACTTGACCCTTCCCTTAGGCTGTTTTTATGCCCCCGTGAAACGAAGTTTCGGGGGGCATATAGTTTTTGGTCTGTCTGTCTGTTTGTCTGTTTGTCCACAAAAAACTTTAACATTGGGTATATCTTTTGAATGGTAAATGATAGGGCTGTCATATTTTGCATGTGTATTCCTTTTGGCAAGACCTTTCAGACAATACCAAAATTTTGGACCTCGTGACCTTGACCTTGACATGTGATGGACTTTTTGAAAAAAAATAATAAACTTTAACATTGGGTATATCTTTTGAATGGTAAGTGATATGGCTTTCATATTTTGCATGTGCATTCCTAGTGGCAAGACCTTTTAATTGGAACCAGAATAGTTGATCTTGGCCTGTGAACAACTGCATAAAAACTTTAACATTGAGTACATCTTTTGAATGGTAAATGATAGGGCTGTCATATTTTGCATGTGTATTCCTTTTGGCAAGACCTTTCAAACGATACCAAAATTTTGGACCTCGTGACCTTGACCTTGACATGTGATGGACTTTTTGAAAAAAATAATAAACTTTAACATTGGGTATATCTTTTGAATGGTAAGTGATATGGCTTTCATATTTTGCATGTGCATTCCTTGTGGCAAGACCTTTTAATTGGAACCAGAATAGTTGACCTTGTGACCTTGAACTTGGCCTGTGAACAACTGCATAAAAACTTTAACATTGAGCATATCTTTTGAATGGTAAGTGATAGTTCTTTCATACTTTGCATGTGTATTTTTTGTGGAGAGACCTTCCAGTTGGTACCAGAATATTTGACCTTGTGACCTTGACCTTGGCATGTGACTGTCCGGTAAAATTTCACCAAAAAATGAAATTATATTTTATATGTATATAGAAATTAAACTCATTTATGATGAAATGTTTCTTGATATCTATAGAATTTTTTTTTGTAAAAAAGATTTTTTAAATCATTCAGCATATTTTCTTCATTTATTCACTTTCGTTTTACATGTATCTATATATGTATTATATATATCAAGGATGAGGGATGTTACTAAAAATATCTATTATTTCATTTCTTCTCTTCTGTGTATACCTCCACTTTTGGGGAACCAGTATTGATTATCCCTTGTGTAATCAAAGTACTGATAACACTGATAAACAGAACACAATGAGTTGGCTATAAATGTTCCAAAA
>MJUU01003337.1:151413-167891 GCA_002080025.1 Modiolus philippinarum | reverse complement strand
TTTTTTTATTTCGCAACATATCAAACTCTTTCGAAAGGATATCATGAAGTAAAATTTTCAAAACACTTTATTGTTTTTGTCATTTTTAAAGAGTAAGTTTAAACTGTAAACTAAAAATTATACTTTTCATACCTCTTAAATGCTAAAATTCATGAAATTTTTAACTTCCAAATTATATAACTCCATGGAAAGGATATGATGAAGTAAAAGTTTTAAATTACTGAATTGTTTTTGATCATTTATAAGACCGAGTTTTTTTGTTTTTTTTTTACTGCTTATCAAATTATTTATTTTTCATACCAAAATTCATGATTTTTTTAAATTTCCAAACAGAGTACACATCCAGTTATATGAAAATAGAAATCTTTGCTCTAGAGATTAGTTAGATTGAATATTCTTTTTAAACTAAGTCTAAAACGGCAATATTTCACAATTTTTACCTGGTGAAGGTGAATATAGACAGTCGAGATCGAATTCTCTCAGGACCCGCTAATCTGATATCCATTTGCTCCTAAATTTGTCAAAGGTACAACTCTATTTGATAATTAGTTTATAATATCAAAATATATAAAATAAATAAAAGATACGAAATTTGAATAAAAAATAGAGAAATATAAGAGATAAACAGAAAAAAACGATTCTGATTGGTTTGATTAAACCCTGAATACCATTTTCCGTTTCTGATTGGATGAACGTTAAATATCAAATAGCGATTTCCGTTTCTCGTTTCTCAGTGGCTAAAACTATGTTTAAACTCAAATTAACGATACCGATCAGAAACTATGGGTTTCCGTCGCAAACCCCTAGTTTCCGTTCAATTTCAATCAAAAACTAGGGTTTTCGTTGAAAACTATGTATACCGATCGGAAACCCATAGTTAACATGCAGTATACCTAGTATTTTGCACGAAAACCCCTAGTTTCCGTTCGAAATACCTCTAGGTATACCGCATTTTTGTTACTATCGCGTGCCATAGTTATCTATTGTCATAAATTTGTTGGCGGGGCATCCGTGTCTTATAGACACATTCTCAATTTTTTTTAAAACAGCATTTTCTTAATATCGAGAAAAGAAAACTGCAGGGGAAATTTTTCCGTATACAGTACCAAAACCTATAAACATCGAGTTTTTGATTAGGAACAGTTCATTGTGAATTATTGGGAAGTTAATATGTGTAGTCTCTGTGATTTCTATTTGCATTTTGGGGTCAAAGCATAGTGTATAAGTGGTTAATTTTGCTTTATTAGTGGTTAATCTGATGACTCACAAATTGCATGCCACAAGATATGCCCTGTCACGAAAGTGGAAGGGGCATATAGATTTACCCTTGTCTGTACGTCTTGTGTGTAGGTCCATTTCTCATCAACTATACATGATGCCATTATGATACTGCATCATAACAGTACTACTTAAAGCACTATTGATTGGGTGTCCATGACCTACATTTCACACTTGAGTTACTTTGGTTAAATTTTGCATTTAGGTACAATTCTCAGCAACTATACAAGTTAACTTTATAATATTGCCTCATAATATTCACCTCTATGAGAACTACCCAAAGCACCAACAATTTTTAGAAAAGGTGTTCATGACCTACGTTTCATGGTTGAGTGACTTCGGTTAAATTTTGCGTTTAGGTCCATTTCTCAACAACTATACATGATATCTGTATGATATTTCATCATAGCATTCACCTTTATGAGTACTAACCGAAGCATCAAAAATTATGTGTCCATGACCTACATTTATTGGTTGAGTGACTTTTGTTGAATTTTGCGTTTAGATCCATTTTTCATCATTTCATCACTTGATATCTTTATGATATGGCATTATAATATTCATCTTAATGAGTACTACATAAAACACCAACAATTAGGTGTCCATGACCTACATTTCACACTTGAGTGACTTCGGTTAAGTTTTGTGTTTAGGTCCATTGCTCAGCATCTTCATAGTATTGCCCCATAGCATTAATGTTTACCCCTATGAGTATTCCCCGAAGCCCCATCAATAAGGTTTCCATGTACAATTCATTTTATGACATACATTGCATGCTTCAGTGACTATCATTTATCCTGTTTTACCAACTATGCATTATATCCTTTTAATTAGGGATGGCAACGAGTAACCGGTTACTCGGTTAATCGGTCGAATAGGTTGTAACCGTTTAGCAAAATCGGTATTTGAGTACTCGGCGTCAAAATTTATTTCAGTTGTATACTGTTATGTGAACAGTCAGACATCGGTATTTTTATTTATTTAATTGATTGGATACATATCAAAGACCAATTAAATGACAAGTTGTTTACATGACGCTTAATTTAATTATTACCTTTAAATATTCAGTCCTACCATACTGTCTTCAACTGAAGACTAATAAGCTAACTTAATTTGCTAATTATCTACCTATAGAAATTATAGAGTTTACATAAATAAACAAAATGTTTAGTTATAATGTACTGTCATAACAGAATATATATGCTAGAATTATTAAATTTATGAACATGTATACTATAATTATGCAAACAATAATAAAGTCCTGTGGGTTGAGCACCGGGGTTGAGTACTTTACATTTAGTATTAGGGGACTCGACATGCCTTTACACAAAATAAAGTAAACTATAAGTTACATCAAGAAAATTTGTAATTCCACTATATAACCCCATTTGTACAGTTTGAATAGCGAAAGAAAAAAGTATTTATGGATTGAAATGTTAAATAATAATCCAAGCCAAAAGTAGAATATCACAAGGCATTTTCCTGAAATGACGATTGGAAAATATCTAATGGCTAGCTTATATAATTGTTTCTTTGTATCCCTATCTCGATGTACATCATGAAACAGAGAATCGAATTTGATTGTTTATTCATATTATCTGGAAAACATTCAATATTTCACCAAACACCGATTAATCGATTAATTGGTCGAAAGGTTTTCCGAATAACCGGTTACAGTATATCTGTGAAATTGCCATCCCTACTTTTAATGTTTCATTATTATAATCCCCTTTATAAGCACTTTACAGTACCCAATTTATAAGGTTCCATGAGGGACTTGGGTTAAATTGGTCTAAAGGTCATTTCAACTAATAATTCCTATTGCGGGGCATCCATGTCTTATAGACACATTCTCTAGTTTTATATGAGACTGTATACAGTAAAGGGTGATATATATTTTCCCATTAGTGCAACAAGGTACCAATTGCCTTTATAATCTATATACTGATGGTACCTTGTTGCACATATAGGACGAACTTCAATTTAGCCAATATTAAAATCTGTGAAAATAAAATCAAGCAATTTTGGAAGAAAATGGTGGAATTTGCAACCCATCAAATGAACACTTATTCCATATCATGTAGGGCTAAATTTCACTACCAACAAACACTTATCTCTTTCTGCGCCTGCAAACCAAACTTTTTGCATTTGTGATATTTTTCACAGCTATTTTTTTATCAAGAATGTAGCAAAAGTTGCCAAAATGCAATTTTTTTTTACATTCACAGTACTAAATCTATGCATGTTGATTTTAATCTGAAATCTGTTCTAGGTGATCTGAGAAAGATGTTTAAAAAGGTTGTTGACAGTAAAACCGAGAAGGAAAGAGACGAGAATATGGATGCTGTACAAGAGTTAATTACCCTGGTCCAGTTTGCAAATGACGAGTGTGACTATGGGGAAGGATTAGAATTAGGAATGGACTTATTTTGTTACGGAGGAAAAGTTTTCCATCCTATGATAGAACATTTATTACCTCTAGCTTATCAACTTCTGGGTCGTAATGAATATGAGCGTGTAATTAAAGCTCATTTACGACATAGACAGAAAGGTGCAGACTTGAGTCAGTTGGACTAGAAAACAGCCATCATGGTAGCATTGTATATTTATCATCAGCTCAAATAAAATTAAAAAATCATCTATAAAATTACAGTCTGAAGTCTCAAAGTACAAAATGCTATTAACATGAAAATGTAGTTCCTTGAGAATGAAAACTGTTGTCAGGAAAGTCCTAGAATAATACTTGATTATTAGCTCATCAGGTAATAGCAAGGGTGATCTTTTGTCATTATTTGGCATCTGTGGCCCATCTGTCAGTGTTTGTCTGCAGTAAACTTTTCATTTGAAGATCTACTGCTCTGAAAACACTGGGCCAATTGGAATAAAACTTTGTCACAATAGCCATTTTAGGGTCCCCTTTGAAAAATATGTCAGACAAGTCTGTATTTCATCCTAGATGACTGCAACAAACCAAAACTTTTTGCAGTCCTGTATAAAATGTGTATTAACTCTGCACAATTATAATTTTTTGCCCAATGACCCCTTAATTTTTTTCCCCATATTTTCATTTTATACATCTTTTGGAGCATTCTGACAAAGTTTTATTCAATTGGAGTTACTTTTTATACCCCTGCCTTAAAAGGTGGGGGCATATAGGATTCCTCTTGTCCGTCCGTCTTTCTGTCTGTCTGTCCGTCACACTTTTGTTTCCAGATGATAACTTGAGTTTGCTTTGAAGGAAAGTTTTAATATTTTGGGATTATGTTTTTATTCATAAAATACAGGTAAAGATCAATTGTGACTGTGATTGTATTTTGCGTTCCAGAGTTATTGCCCTTGACTTAGGCAAAATCTGTAAATTTTATGGTTTCCGGATGATAACTTGAGTTTGCTTTGAAGGAAAGTTTTAATATTTTGGGATTATGTTTCTATTGATGAAATACAGGTTAAGTTCGATTGTGACAGTGATCGGATTTTGCGTTCCAGAGTTATTGCCCTTGATTTATGCAAAATCTGTGAATTTTATGGTGTCCGGATGATAACTTGAGTTTGCTTTGAAGAAAGTTTTAATATTTTGGGATTATGTTTCTATTGATAAAATACAGGTCAAGTTCGATTTTGACCATGATCAGATTTTGCGTTCCAGAGTTATTGCCCTTGATTTAGGCAAAATCTGTGAATTTTATGGTTTCCGGATGAAAACTTGAGTTTGCTTTGAAGAAAAGTTTTAATATTTTGGGATAATGTTTCTATTGATAAAATACAGGTCAAGTTTGATTTTGACCGTGAACGGATTTTGCGTTCCAGAGTAATTGCCCTTGATTTAAGCAAAATCTGTAATTTTTATGGTTTCCGGATGAAAACTTGAGTTTGCTTTAAAGGAAAGTTTTAATATTGTGGAATTATGTTTCTGTTTATAAAATACAGGTGAAGTTTGATTTTGACAGTGATTGAAGTTTGCATTCCAGAGTTATTGCCCTTGATTTAGACAAAACCTGTAAATTTTATGGTTTCCAGATGATAACTTGAGTTTGCTTTGAAGGATAGTTTTGATATTTTGGGATTATGTTTCTAATCATAAAATAAAATAAAAAATTCATGGTTTTCGGGTGATAATTTGAGTTTGTTTAGAAGGAAAATTTTAATATTTTGGGATTATTGCTGCAACTACTAGGATTGCTTATGGGCGGGGTATCTTTTGTGATCAGCAGATCACCTTTTTCTAGTTTTTACATTCACTTATACATGTAGAGTAAAACCTATGAAAAATTCAGATGAGTTTAGTTTCCTGCCTTTTTAGCTCACCTGACCAAAAAGGTCAATATGAGGTATTGGCATCACTTTGAATACGTCGTCTTTTAGCTTTTCTTATTTTCATCTACTTCTCTGAAACCACAGAAGGAAATACAACGAAACTTTACAGCAATGATGTATGGAAGGTCCTACACAAAGACTGCTCATTTCTTTTGCCTTTACAAAAACACAGAACTTATATTAATGTGGGATACTAATGGAAAACATTTGTTTCATCATCAGCTCTGAAACTAATGAACCAAATAAACTAAACTGTACTGGAATGATGTATGGAGATTGATTATTTCATTCTGACTTGACAAAAAACATGGCAGTCAGCACAAAAAGTAGTTTTGTTTTACCCTAAGGGAAGATCTTACTTTGATCATCCATTCTTAAACCTCTTAAGCAAAGTTAAGCATGGAAGGTCTTACACAAAATTTGCTCATTTTGTTCTCATGTAAACAAAAACAAAAACAAAAAAACCATGGTCACCAGCCTAAAACTTGGTTTTAACATCGGATCCAAGGGGAAAACATCATTTTGATCATCTCTGCAACTAATGAAGATTTTAACTAAATTGTATCGGAATGATGTTTGGGGGCTCTTTACAAAGATTGCTCATTTTGTTCCAATTTTACAAAAACATGGCTGCCAGCAGAGAACGTATTTGAACATTGATTCTATGAAAAGTTATATTTTGATCATCTGCTCTGAAACTACTGGAGAAAATTCAACAAAATTTTACAGAAATGCTGAATATGCTGAATGGAACTTCTTCACAATAATTACTTATTTTGTTTTAATCTGACAAAAAACATGGCTGCCAGCATGGAACTTTATTACTTTAACATTTGACCCTCAGGGAAAATCAGCAGTTTAATCATCTACTCTGAAACTATTGAAGCAAACACTATTAAATCAAACTTAAAACTATATTGGAATGATGTATTTAAAGTACTCTACAAAGATTGCTCATTTTGGTCGGATCCATCAAAAAACTTAGCTTAATCGTGGAATATATTTTTACATTGGACCACAAGGGAAAACAAACATTTTGATTATCTCTGAAGCTACTGAAGCAAACTGAACAAATTTTACAGGAATGATGTTTGGGAGGTCCTTCATAAAGATTTCATTTCTTTCCAACCTGACAAATGACATGGTCATCAGCGCACAATTTAACATGGGTCAGTTTAACATTTGACCCATTTTGGAATATCATCATTTTGTTCATCTGTTCTGAAACTTTTAAGCAAATTTTAGTTAATTGTATTGGATAACAAAATACTAAAGTTACTGTCAATTTAGTTTCTGCATATGTGCATTTCGACAACTAATGTCTCTTCAGTGCAGATCAAATCAAAACATTTGGAAATCCATTAACCGAAATGTGTAAAACCTTATAAAGAGCAAATTACCAATAAAAAATAATTAGAAAACCAAGATCAACCATGGACATGAGGGAGATCTTCCCTAGTTTTGAACAAAATAGAAATTGCAAGTTTTCAAATGAATAATGTTTTCGGGCCAGCACCAAAGTAATGGCTACTAGGTTGGTGAATACCCTCGGAGACTAAATGTCCATCAGCAGAGGCATCAGCCCAGTGGTAATAAATAACAAAATACCAAAGTTTGACGAGAAACATGGCTGCCAGCAAAGAACATAGTTTAACATTTGACCCTATTGGAAAATCAGCATTTTCATCATCTATTTAGAAACTATTGAAGAAAATCTAACTGAGCCATATGGGAATGATGTGTGGAAAGTCTATTAAAAAAGATTGTTCATTTGAACAGATCCGACAAAACAATGCCACCATTTGGAACATAGTTCAACATTTGACCCTAAGGGAAAATCTTTTTTTTATTATCTCATCTTAAACTACTGAAGCAAATTTAAGCAAACTTGACAGGATTGATGAATGGAATGCTCTTAGCAAGGGTTTGTAATTTTGTTAGAATCTGATAAAAACATGTCAGCCAGCTTGGAACATAGTTTAACATTGGACCTACTAGTATTTGAGAAAATCATCATTTTAGTCATCTGTTCTGAAACTATTAAATCAAATTTAAGTTAACTGTATTGGAATGATGGATGGAGAGTTCTTTACCAAGGATGTACATTTTGGTCTGATTTGACAATTTACATAGCCACTAGGCACAGAACATAATTTTACAATGGACCCTATGTGTAAATCATTATTTTCATCACCTGGTCTGAAACTTACGAATCAAATTAAATAACCTTTACCAGAAGGATGTGTTGAAGATCCTTTTTCGAAATATACTCATTACCTCCCGATTCTACAAAAACCTGGCTAACAGCACGTAACATACTAGTTTAACTGTGACCCTATGAGAAAATTATACCTCCTTTGAAACCACTGAAGCAAAGTCAGCCAAACTTTACAGAAATGATGTATGGAAGGTCTTTCGCAAAATCTGCTCACTTTTTTTTCGTATCCAACAAAAACCTGGCATCCGGCACGGAAATATAATAGTTTAAACATTGGACACGGGACATAATTATCATCTGCTCTTACACTATGGAAGCAAATTCAACTAAACCATATGGGAATGGAGTATAGAAAGTCCTTTACAAAGATTGCTCCTTTTGGGTGGATCCGACAAATCATATAGCGGCCTTTTGGAACATAGCTTATCATTGGTATTTATGACAAAAATAGTGAGTTGATTATCTCCTCTGAGGAACTGGCTAATGTAATTTCTACCTGAAAAAGAAATGACCACCAGCACGAACATACTTAAACATTAAACCCTACGGGAAAACGTATTTTGATCATATCTGAAACCATTGAAGCCAATTCAATAAAACCTTACAGGAATGATCTAGGCATATCCTTTACAAATACTGCTAATTTCACCCCGACTCGACAAAAAACATGGCCACCAGCGTGTAACATAGTTCAACAATTATTTATGGAACAATGGTAGTAGAATACCGAAGGAACAAGGCCAGAGATTACATGAATCAAAGCACTGAGACAAGGCAAAAGCAAGAAGACGGAAGACCAAAGAAACTACATGCCATCAAAACACGCAAACACCACACTACATATACAACACAAAAAAACTAAAGCACTTACAGTGTGAACTCTCAAAAATAGAGTGATATCAGGTGCTCCGGAAGGGTAAGCATGTCCTCTGTATAAAGCACCCGTCACACGGTCAGTAAGGCATATGTTTTGAAAGATAGGTTGTCATTTTCTAACCCTGAGACAAAACCAATTGAGAACAATGGTACGTGTAACTCCTCTAACCAAGTCAGCTTCTCTAGCAATACCAAGGTGGCATTTCAAAAAGATTTTGAAACGCTTTAGTATTCAAACATGGACAGAGACAAATCAGTACCACAAACATCACTGACGAAGACAAAACTAAAATGTAACAAGACCACACAAAAAACTAAAGCACTGACAGTGTGAACTCCCATAAAAACCGAGATCGACATCAGCTGGTCCGGAAGGTTCTTCACCAAACTTTGATCATTTCAGTTATATCTGACAAACATATGGCTGCCTGTGGCTATCAAAGCTTACCATTATAACCTATGGGAAAATTCTTGGTCATCATTAATGGCATGACAGAGAAGCAATTTGTCAGTCGAGCGATACAGGTTCAGTTTCTGGTCCTCTACTTTTTAGCTCGCCTAAAGTGTGAGTGTGAGCTGTTGCCATCCCTTTGCGTCTGTCGTTTGTCCGTTATCTTCTACATTTTCATCTTTTCTGAAACCACTGGAGCGAATTCAACTAAACTTCACAGGCATGATGTATAGTAGGTCCTTTACAAAGATTGCTCATTTCTTTCCGCCAGCGTGAACATGGTTGTAGCCTTGGACCCTAAGGAAAAAATCATTTTTCCATCTTTTCTCTGGAACCACTGAAGCAAATTCTACTTAACTTTACAGGAATGGTGTATGGGAGGTCCTTTACAAAGATACCCAATTCGTTTTGATTTAATAAAAAGCTGAATGAATCCTGATAGTTTTCACATTTGGCCCTATTAGAAAATCACATTTTCATTTCTCCTGTCTAACCACTGAAGCAAATTCAATTAAACTTTACAGGAATGATGAAAAACAGGTCCTTTAAAAAGTTTGAATCGTTTGAATTCGATAAAACACATGGCTGCAAGTGCGGAACATAGTTGTAAAACTGGATGATTTTCAAAAAACACATTTTTATTAGCTCACCTGACCCAAAGGGTCAATGTGAGCTATTGCCATCACTTGACGTCCGTCGTCTGTTACTACTTCACATTTTCATCTTCTCCTCTGAAACCACTGAAGCAAATTCAACCAACCTGTACAGGAATGTTATATGGAAGGTCTTTTACAAAGATTGCTCATTTCGTTCCGACCTAATAAAAACATTGCTGTCAGCGTGGAACTTATGTTTAACATTGAACCCTATGGGAAAAATCACATTTTCATCTTCTGCCCTGAAACGGATGAAGTAAATTTAACCAAACTTTACAGGAATGATGTACTAAAGGTCCTCAACAATGATTGCTCATTTTGTTCCGATCCGACAAAAAACATGGCCGCCAGCCTGGAATATGGTTTAACATTGGACCCTATGGGAAAATAACATTCATGTTCTCTTCTGAAACCTCTGAAGCAAATTCAACCAAGCTTTACAGGAATGACATTTGGAAGGTCCTTAAAAATGATTGCTCATTTTGTTTCAATCCGACAAAAAACATGGCCGCCAGCAGAGAACATGGTTTAACATTGGACCCTATAGGAAAATCACTTTCCATGTTTTCCTCTGAGACAACTGAAGCAAATTCAACCAAACTTTACAGGAATGATGTATGGAAGGTCCTTTACAATGATTGCTCATTTCGTTCCGATCCTATAAAAAAAACATGGCCGCAAGCGCGGAAATTAGGTGTAACATTGGACCCTATGAGAAATATCACATTTTCGTCGTCTGCTCTGAAACAGCTGAGGCAAATTCAACCAATCTTTACAGGAATGATGTACTGATGGTCCATATCAAAGATTGTTCATTTTGTTCCGATCCGATAAAAAACATGACCACCATTATGGGACTTTGTTTAACATTGGACTTGAGGGAAAATCACATTTTCAAAACGACTGAAGCAAATTCAGCCAAACTTTACAGGAATGATGTATGGAAGGTCATTACAAAGATTGCTAATTTGTTTTAATCCGACAAAAATCATGGTCGCCAGTGTGGAACTTAGGTTTATCATTGGACCCAATGGGAAAAACTCACATTGAATCTTCTCCTCTAAAACTGCTGTAGCAAATTAAACCAAATTTTACAGGAATGATGTATGGAATGTCCTTTAAAAAGATTGCCCTTTTAGTTACAGTCGGATAGAAAACATGGCCGCCAGCAGGGAACATAACATTGGACCTATGGGAAAATCACAATTTCGAAACCAGTGATGCAAATTCAACCAAACTTGACAGGAATGATGTACGGAAGATTCTTTACAAAAATTGCTCATTTCATTTCGATTTGACAAAAAAACATGGTATTCATTGCAGAACATAGTTTAATATTGTAGCCCAAAATGTGAAACCATACTTTTCATTATCTTCTCTGAAACTATCCAAGCAAATTTAACTAAATTGTATTTGAATGATGTACTGAAGGCCTTTGCAAAGATTACTCATTCAATAGGATCAGACAAAAAAAACTGGTGCCAATAGAGAACATAGCTAAACATTATAGCCAATTGGTAAAAACATCTTTTTTGGTCGTGCATGGCATAGAAGCATTTTGTCAGGTGAGCGATACGGGCTCAGTCTCTGAGCCTCTAGTTTTCTCCTCTGGAACCATTGGAGACAATTCAACAAAATTATCTAGAAATGATGCATGTGGGTCCTTTACAAATATTACCCGAATCGTTTCAATTCAATCAAGAATATGGCCAGGGCTTAGAATAGATTAACATTTGACCCTATGGGAAAATAATAATTTTCACCTGTCCTAATAGCATCTGCAGCAAATCTAACTTCAGTTACTAGTCTGTAATGGACTGATGCAAGGAAGATCCTTTACAAAGATTGCCCATTTTGTTCTTATCCAATAAACTAATGGCTTAAGGACTGAGCCGAATCGCTCACATTACAAAATGCTCTGAAACCATGTCTATGCTTATGACCAAAATTGATGTTTTTTTCCCATATGGCCTAATGGAAAGCTAAAGTTTGGCTGAATTGACTTAAGCGGTTTCAGAGATCATCAAACTTATTTTCCCTTAGTGTCCATGCTGACGGTCATTTTTTTAATGTTGGATCTGATCTAAATACTTCAAACATCATTCTAATTTAGTTTGGTTAAATTTGTTACAATAATTTCAGAGTAGCTGATGAAAATTCCATACATCATTCCTGTAGAGTTTGATTAACTTAGCATCGTTGGTTTCAGAGAAGTTGTTGAAAATGTGAAAGTTGACACATGACGACTGACGCCAAGTGATAGCTAAACATGGCGACCAGCGTTGTACACAGTTTAATATTGTACTCTATGGGAAAATCATTCTTTTCAAAGTCTGCACTGAAACTATTGAAGAAAAATTGACTAAATTGTACTGGAACCTTTAATGAAAGTCCATAACAAAGATTGCTCATTTCGATCAGTTCCGTGAAAAACATGGCCACCAGCATTAAACATATTTTTAACATTGGACAGTATGGGAAAATAACAGTTCATCTTCTCCAGTAGTTAATGCAATTCACCTTCTCGATTTTCCCGATTGGTGTCGCTGCTGCATTATCAGGTAGTTCGCGGGAAAACTTGTGTTTCACACATGTTCAAAAATGTTTCCCTGTGCGTGACTTTTCCCGGAATCACGATGTCATAGAAGAAAACCTGACAGTGCAGTGGCGAAACCAGACGGGACAAAATAAGGAAGGTGCATTCCATTCAACTAAGAATGATGCACGGGATGTCTTATACAAAGATTGCTAATTTTCCCCGTTCTGGCGAGAAACATGATCACCATCGGGAACTTTTAAATATACTCTGTACTGGAATTTTTTATGGATTTTTTTTTTACAAAAATTGCTCATTTCAATTGGTGTGACAAAAACATGGGTGCCAGTTGAGAACTTAGCTTAGCTTAACATTGAACCCTTTGGAAAAAACAAAAATCGCTTTGGGGTCATCAGCATACCGTTGATCTAGAAGCTATTTGTCAGATCATATACAGGCTCAGTCTTTGAGCCACTAATTCCATTTCGTACCAAATATCACAATTATATGAGATCCTAGTTATGTTGACCAGCGAGTACCCTTAACGGCATTGATATTTAATTGTTTTATTATCCCTTAATTAATGACTATGCTGGTGACTCTTTGAGGCTCAAGGGTTTCACCTTTCCCGTTATCCAGGTCTACCATGATAACTTGGAGCTTTTATGTTTTGAAAGCTACAATATCTGGAGTTCATAGACATGAACTTTATAATACTAAGGAGTTTCCCCATCATGCAAAGCTCTGCTCCTAACCATTCCTGGAGTTATTTTAGCTCCGTCCCGTACTGATAGGTACACTGGAGATACTTAAGTTTTGTTCCTAGACAATACCCGAGTTACTTTAGCTTTGTTTCTAGACCTAGATAATAATGGGGCTACTTTAGTTCTTTAAGTAGAAATACTGGAAGAAACGTTAGTCCTGTTACTAGCCAACAGTAGGGTACCTCTAGTTCTGTTCCTTGCCAATACTGGAGATCCTAAACCAATACTTGAGTGACTTAATCTCAATCCCAAGAGAATGCTGGAGTTACTTCAGCTTTGTTCCTAGACAATACTTAAATTCCCTGAACCCCAGCACATCAACTGGAAGTATAACTTCCAAATTATGATGGATGCAGTTGAAGACTATGCCAGAATGTGGGCGAAGAAAGAAAAAGAAGATGCGGAGATATTGTCAGACTGGATCAGGTCTATTAAGTCATTAATCATGAATCGTATCCGGCGCTTGAAAACATCTATGAAAAATAGAACGCCCAGTATATTTGATGATCCTCTTGTTGCTAAAACATTGACAAACCACCAGGAAAAATACGTCATAGTACCTGCAGACAAAGCTTCTAACAATATTGTGTTTGTATGCAAGAAGCACTATTTAGACTATCTTGTTAAGGAGATGGGTATTGATACTTCATCTGGCAATCCTACTTATTCCCCAACTACATTATCAAGGGACGAGATAATTACAAATCACACTTCTGTGTTAGCATCATTCGGTATCAAAGTTGATGAGAATAACAGTTATCTCCCTTATATTTACTGGGTGCCTAAGCTTCACAAGAATCCCTACAAACAGATTCATTGCAGCATCTGCCAGATGTACACCACTAAGCCCCTATCCAAACTCCTTACCACTTTACTGACTGCAGTTAGAAATGGTCTAAAAAGCTACTGTGAAAAAGCCTATTCCACGAGCGGCGTGAATCAGATGTGGATTCTTAAAAATTCCAAATATCTCCTTGAACAGCTCTCCTCAAACAGTCTCGCATACTGCGATAACATTCAAACTTTTGATTTTTCTACCCGTTATACATCTCTTCCCCATAATAAACTTAAAACAGCAATTTCCGATCTGATACATTAATGTTTCTGTACCAAAAACGGAGAACGCAGGTATTCCTATCTGGTAATAGGAAAAGATAAAACATATCTTGTTAAGAACCACACTGAGTCAAACAAGAAATACAGTGAAAATGACATGATTAAGATGCTTGAATTTTTTATCGACAACATTTTTGTTGAATGTGGAGGCCGTGTTTTTCAACAGACAATAGGGATTCCTATGGGAACAAATTGTGCGCCACTTTTAGCTGACCTTTTCCTTTTTTCGTATGAAGCAAAGTTTTTACAAGGGCTGATACAACAGAAACAAAAACAACTAGCCCAGACTTTTAATTTCAGCTTCAGATATATAGACGATGTACTTTCTCTTAATAACCCAAGATTTAAAGAATATTTACATCGCATCTACCCCAGTGAACTTGAAATTAAAGAGACAACCGATACACCCGATTCTGCTTCATACCTTGACCTTTTGTTATACATTGACGAACACGGACGTCTGAAATGTAGATTATATGACAAACGTGTTGATTTTGACTTTCCAATTGTGAACTTTCCCTTTCTCTGCAGCAATATACCTACATCCCCAGCATATGGAATATATATTTCACAATTAATTCGTTACTGTAGAGCGTGCAGTTCATACAGTGACTTTTAGTAGGGTGCCAAAGAGACGGTTTTTCCGATTTTGGGTTAACGGAATAACACACACCTGTATTATACATGTTTGGAAAGAGGATACCATGGTGCATCGAACTGACGATGTCGTAGAGATTGAATTTGGTCACGTTTTATTTTAGATGGGGGTCAAAGGTCAGCTCCTAAAATTTTGAAAATTTTGACGCATTTTAAAGTGGGCTTCATTTCACAGATAAAACTGCAACGAAATTCAAATATTATTGTAAATTTAATTGGGGTAGTTCTTTAGTTTTAGTTTTTATAATGATTTGTCTGTTGCCTTTATTCAACAAGTTTCAAAGGTTGCATTTTGTTTTGAAGGCCTGTCATTTTGAATATTTGCACTTCCGTGATATGATGGGTTCATTCGGATCTAAAGAACAGCGCATTTCTGACTTTTATATGGTTATTCTTTAAAAGAAAGCTTGAATTTAATTTTAAAACGAACCGATAAAAAATAAACTTAGTTTAGGCGAAATAAATCGCACTTTTGTTATTGGTATAAATAAGTCAATTTCCCCCAAAACACACATTGATATAAATCTTAGAAAAACCGTTCCTACTGAAACAAAGCCCTATTATATTATCTGAAATGATGTGGAAAAGTGATTTTAAACGTGAAAACAAACACTTGTGCTTAGAAGATCAAAACACAAGCAACGTAAAATTGTTATTAGATTCCCGCTATTTAACTAGACTTGGGCTTGTCAAGTGATTCTGACAAGAAATGATTAGGGTTATCTTTCGTTGTACACTTGAAAGAACATGAACAATCGACACGGTCTTCACATCGACTAAAATTCGAAAGTTTTGCGCAATTTTTGGCTTTTTAATTGTTGATTTCTCTTTAACGGTGGGCATTACATCCATGATTATTGGAGCATATGTACACTTTGTATATTTACTTTCGTTTAAAGTTGGAATTTTTCAGAAATGGAGCATAGTTTTTTCGCATTCGATGAAAATGTCGTTAATTAAGACTCAAATTTACCCCGACATTAAGACTGATAAATTACAAAAAACAATCAAAAATAACTTGCATTCTATGATTCAAATAAATATTTCAGGTCTTGGCTTTACCGTGAATAACTTTTTATTAGAATATAAGAGAGTACTACTATTTTCTATAACTTTCAAAATACCGTATCCCAAGCACTGTTTTAGGGAACCCTTAACTAGAGGCTCAGACACTGAGCCTGAATCGCTCACCTGACAAAATGCTGAAGCAGGGTTTTCGATGTTCTGCATGGTGGCCTTGTTTTTTATGTGAATTTCCCATAGAGCGAAAATAAACTATGTTCCGTGATGGCAGCCATGTTTTTAATTGGATCCGAGCAAAATGAGCAATCTTTGTTAAGGACCTTCAGTTCATCATTCCTGTAAAGTTTGGTTGAATTTGCTTCAGCGGTTTCAGAGCAGAAGAAGAAAATGTGAATTTTCCCATAGGGTCCAATGTTAAACCTAAGTTCCGTGCTGGCGGCCATGTTTTTAATCGGATTGAAACAAAATGAGCAATTTATGTGAAGGACCTTCCATACACCATTCCTGTAAAGTTTGGTTGAATTTGCTTCAGTGGTTTCAGAGGAGAAGATGAAAATGTGAATTTCCCATAGGGCCAATGTTAAACTAT
>MJUU01003337.1:132731-143732 GCA_002080025.1 Modiolus philippinarum | reverse complement strand
AAATGTATATAATAAATGACCGTAAAGTTTAAGTAGTGTCACTCCTTTAAGGGATCCGAAGAACCTGATGCTGTTGCCCCTAGTCAAAGGTCGTTAGTATACAGTTATTTCATGCCTTTGAAGGAAACAGCGAAAACTATTGTCCAGGGGTGATGGAAATTACTTGTGAACTGTTGCCGGAGGCCAGAGGCCGAAGGCAACAGTTTTCAAGTCATTTCCATCATCGAGGGACAATAGTTTTTCTGTTTCCTGAAAGGGGGCATGAAATAACTTTTTAAAGGGCGTCAAGCCCTTCTATATGTGGAGAGGTGGTTTTTAATGATAGGACTTCATACACTGATCAAGAAAATCTGCCTGGTTTTTCTGTTGTTTCGTATTATGTATACTGCACCTTAATTTTGTTTTGGCAGATAGTTGAGAAGGTTTGCCGAATAAAAATATTAAGTAGATAAAAAAGCAATATTTTTCACTGTACAACTTTTTGAATAGAACTTACTGTATTGATATTAAAATTTAAATAGCTTTATCTTCGTATCCAAAAATGACCAATGGGATAACATGTAGCAGACGACATTAGGGGTCATTGTAGGTTTTACAAAATTAAGTATGACGATCCTGAACTTATGAAATGCAACATTTACAGAATATTAATTGTGACATTCCTGAACTTATGAAATATGACATTTTCAAATAAATGGTGACCTTCCCGAATTTATGACGTGTGACTTTCCTCTTGACGCCCTTCCATAGGTTGCTCCTATTGTCATATTATTAACTTATATAAGCAATAAAAAATCTTGCCTATAAAAAATTTTCTACACGGGTTAGCCTTGCGGTAAGATTTAAATGACGTCGCACTGCGCAATAATTATTTTGCGCATGGAACAGTTCGTTCGGAAATCGGTAAACAGTTAACTGTTACACCCGACGTTAAATTTTCATGAAAATAGTTTAAAATGCTACATATGGAAAAATGTAACTTTAAGTTAATAAAACGAAATTTTTGCGCTTGTATTTTTCTGTCCTTCTTTTATGATTCTATTTGTATAGCCTTTACATATTTTTTGCTGTGTAACATTTTAAAGGGAATAATTTTTTACTAAATAAACAAGAATTGTTTGCTCTAAGTAGTCATTTTCCGACTTTTAAAAACTAAGTTAACCAGGTTTATCTTGATTTTCGCAAACTGAACCCCTCCATCCGTTGTTTTCTAACTGTCAAATTCCCCAAAAATACCTCTAATATGTAAGGCATTAAATGACGCTCGAGAAATTAAGGCAGGCAAAAAAAGATTTATTTAATTAAGAACAAAATCACACTGCTAGCATTTACCCTATTAAAACAAAATCCAGAGCAACATTCGCAGCATTTGGACAAATTGTTAAAGACTGAAATGACCACACAAGTGTATACCAAATTTGTCAAATTAAGATTAAGTTTAAACATAAAAGTTTTCGTTTAAAGAATATTTTGTTGCAATGAAATAATAAATAATATATATTCCTGATCACAAGTCACACAAAGTCTTATCCCCGATGGGTAAATCATTGTAGACTAAGTGTGACAGTTTTATTATTTCCCTTGTTCAGATTTCTTATTTACAAAAAATCACTTTTAATTACTGAATGAATTAATGGTAATCGTAAATAAATAACGAAATACGTTTCAATAATGGAAATGCTATATAGATATACCTGTTGTATTATTTTGACTCTTTTAATGAAAATAAAGCAATAACTTGCTGCATGTTCTTGTTGAATTTTACTTTTGTTTAAAAAGAATATACAGAGATAAAAAAAATGTATAAAAGTATGCCGATTATCGCGAAATCCAGTTCCTTCCAGCTTGTCAGAGGCGGGCATGTGATTGTTCCCACCTCCCCTAGACATATAATCTGTCAAGGGTTCAAGCCCAAATTAGCACCCAACAATGTGGGGTTAAGCGAATATGGAAAAAAGGGCAAAGGAAGGGTATGGGGTACGTGATGGGAAACGGTACGGGTCAGGAATGGGGTATGGGATAGGGTTGAAAATAGTCTGGGGTAGTAACAGAAAGGGAGAAGGGTCCGGGTATGGAAAATGTGTGCCATGGGATTGGGTATGGGGTTTAGAAGAGTTTGGAAAGGGAGGGTTAGGAAAAAGGGGCAGTGATTGGAAGGGCGCATAGCAGGACGGATTCGGGATGTCAAATGTTTGAAAGTAGTGAGTGGGAATCAAAAATGGCGTGGTTGGAAAGTGTCCGAGGAGCACAGGAGCTGGAAGAACTGATGGTAGGGTTGATTTAGAGGTTAGGGAAGAGCTCATAATGGGGTCAATAAAGGCGTGGGGGATAGAAAAGGAAAAGAACTGGAGGTATGAGTGTACTATAATCGCGAATCAGTTGTAGACATTTCACTAACATCATACAAAGAATATTAATATAATATTTTAGTATACATCAGTTATGGATCAGTTGTGCGTATGTCCTGTTCGGGGAATAATTGACTACTAGTCATGGAACAATTGTTTGTATGTGCGTCAAAAGTACACTGTTGAAATATTTGCGTATATCCGAAGACTACCTATTTCCTGTCGGGAATTATGGATTGTGCGTATTGTCGGAAATAGTTCACAACTGGAATATTACAAATGTTTTGTGGATCGACTGTGTGCGTATGTCCGCATTATGTCTGCTCTTACTGAATATTAAAGTATGTCCGTAAAATTAAAAATCACCCTTAACGTTTCGTGGATAGAATAAGCACATATTTTTGCGTATATCCGTAAAACTACATATTTTTTTCAGAGGATTCATGGATCAATTGTTCGTATGTCCGCACAAAGTCCACTCTTGGAATATTTGTTTAGTCTGCTAAGTTCCCCTAAAAGAATCAAGGGATTAGTTGTGTGTAAATGTTTGCACTACGCACACTCTTTAAATGTTTTGTATGTCTGCAAGGTTACCAATTTCTCCTGCATATATACGCAAAAAAAATCCTTTCTGGATTTTCCGCTAACTATAATTGTCCATTCTGGAAGAGGACATACTTCGGTATTAGTACTTTTGGCGGAGCATAAATTGTCGAAATGACCAGTATAGCTACTTGGACCTGATTTCAGCATCGGTTTACATATGCTTGATTTAATTTGCATTTTATGTTTTAAGCTTGACAAGTTATTGTAAGGTACTTTTATCTTATCTTTCGGGATTGCTTCAATATCTGGAGATAAAAAAAACATGGCACCATACCTGTTGAAAGATTTGTTTTGCTTGTATCCCTAACGGATCCTGGTTTAAAGCCAATAGTCTTTTGTTCAGAACTAACTCTTTAGAGCTATTCCGAATATTTCTAAGATCACTGGATAGCAATAAGGGTGCTGCGAACATACACCACATTCCCATGTGTGTTCGTTCTTGATCATAACTTAGTCCAAAATTACCGACTATCACCTGCAAAAAGAACAGAAAATATACACATCATTCCCATGTGTTCCTGGTCATAACTAAGTCCAAAATCACCTACTATAACCTGACAACATACACCAAATTCAAATATGTGTTCTCTCCTGTCCATAACTCAGTTCAAGCTAAAACCATCAAAGACAATAAACATAGACCGCACTCCAATGTGTGCTCTTTCCTGCTCATAACTTAAGTCCAAAATCGACGACAATAGGCTACAAAGATAATAGACAACTTACACAATACTTAAATTTATGTTCTCTCTGTTCATAACTCAGTCAAATCGCCGACAAAACCTAGCAAAAAGATTAGACATAGACCATATCTCATGGTCAGTCAAAGATCAAAGAGAATATAATATACATGAATGATAAAATCAAAAAATGCTTTGATATCATGGTCACATAGATACATGGGAAAAGTCATCCAAAGCCAAAATTAGAAAATCTAAATGGCACCAGGGTGCACAAGCCGAGTTGCAACTTCAAATATTATGTGACCAGGTTAATGTGAAGACCCGGATATTTTTTAAATTGTCTATTTATTTTCTTTCCTACCTAAATATCCAAAATTCTAAGAATTCAAAAAGGTCTATTTTCTAGTTTTATGTCTCGACATTTCAATATATAAATCTTTTTTTAGTCACTGTGACCTTCACTGACCTTGACCTTTGACCTAATTCCTCAAAAATCAATAGAGTTCCTCCCCTCCTGGTAACCAACAACATATCCAAGTTTCATTGCAATTAGATGTAAACTTTTTGAGTTATCATCCAGAAACCAAATCAGTCTATTTTTGGTCACCATGACCTAGACCTACTTCATCCAAAATCAATAGGGTTCCTCCCCTCCTGGTACCCAACAATATATCCAAGTTTCATTTCAATAGGATGTAAACTTTCTGAGTTATCACCCGGAAACCAAATTTTTCTCAAATTTTCAGCTTATTTTCTGTCAGTGTGACCTTGACCTTTGACCTACTTTCTCCAAAATCAACAGGGTTCCTCCCCTCCTAGTATCCAACAATATATCCAAGTTTCATTTCAATTGGATGTGAACTTTTTGAGTTATCATCCGGAAACCAAATTTTTCTCAAATTTTCAGTCTATTTTTGGTCACCATGACCTTGACCTTTGACCTACTTTCTCCAAAATCAATAGGGTTCCTCCCCTCCTGGTACTCAAAAATATATTCAAGTTTCATTTCAATTAAATGTCAACTTTTTGAGTTATCATCCGGAAACCAAATTTTTCTCAAATTTTCAGTCTATTTTAGGTCACTGTGACCATGACCTTTGACCTACTTTCTTCAAAATCAATATGGTTCCTCCCCTCCTGGTACTCAATAATATATCCACGTTTCATTTCAATTGGATGTAAACTTTTTGAGTTATCATCCGGAAACCAATGTTTGACGCCCGCAGTCATGCACACACGCACGCCCGCCCGCACGCACGCACACACGCACGCCCGCCCGCCCGCAACACCAAACCAATAGCCGAGTTCAACTTCGTTGCGACTCGGCTAAAAATGCTGTTCAATTTTCAAAATTGTATTTTCTTCCTGTATTTTTAAATAGCAATTCCTAATTGATTTATTGTTAATTACAAAACAATATTAATTAAAACAAAGAGATTGAGAAAATCTGCAAAATTTGTAGCCCGAACTACCTGTCTAGGATAAAGCTTTCATTTGCTAGTTCTGTCAAAGTATAAAAGAAATTATGATTTTTATTTTTGGTCACCAACCGAATCTTATGTAAATGCATCACCATTTACATTACATTAAAAGTAAAGTCATAACGGAGGTCGATACCAGTTAAAATCTTTCGTATGCTCTGTTCTCAACCAGTTAAAATTAAAAAAAAACTAAAAATTTATAACATAACTTAATGTTATACAGAAGGGGCGGACAAGTGGATGCCCTTCCCTTTCCTCACGCCCCGTTCTCCTTTCTTCCACATCCTCTTTCCGGTCCTATTTCTGTCGGTCTCCCTTCCATTTCTTGTCCTTTTCTCCTATCTCCTGTAATCATTCTCTTGTTTTCCTGCCCCTTTCTCCTGTTCTAATCGCCATACATACCTCATCTGGATCATTCCATCCACCAGGTCCAGCATAAGTTGAAATATTAAACTCGTCTTTTGCCCAGTATTTAATAATAGAAGCTACACTGTCCCAGGAATCATGTATGTCATCGAAGTTCCGCCACATATTACAGGTTTTCCGAATAGCAGTAAAATTAGGCTGGTAAAAATACAAAATTAAATGACAAAGATTGAATGCTTAATTGTTTAATGTCTACTCGACAGTGCTCTAATATATCAAAAACGAAAAAAAGATATATATGCGTAAAGGAATGTCTTCCTTAGATTATTGCTTGCATATGCTCCATAGAAGTGGTTCATTCCAACAGACTAAATAAATGTATCCAGTTAGTACATTTCAAACCTAGTATAGTTACACATCATTTAGGCCTGGCAATAAAATATAAAGATAGATATGAAAATGAACAAACAATTAAGTAACGATTACACTGTCTTCAAAGTGCGAATCAAGAGATTATATTATAGATGCGGTTTCTGTAAGTTCATTATCAGTGTAATAAAAAAATCATCAACTGATCCTATCAATAAAAAACATTGATAATGAATTTATCGACACTAATAATGATCCCGTTGATTCGGACTTTGGAGACATTAATCATAGCTGAAATGTGAGGTTTAGGTACCCATAAACCGGTTTAACCCTACTGCTAGCTTGATAGTGCAAGTAGCAAGTCCGGCTGTCCCTAGTTCCTATCGTTGCCTGCGTTTGTCTTTTGTGTTTTTATTGTTTTTTCTTCTGCAGTTACTTGGTGGATTGTGGTATGTGATTGTAGTTTTTGGTCATTCTGGGTGTTTCCTGCTATCTTTGCTATATCAATTTTCGAGCTAGGAACTCTCATGTAATTGAAGGCCGAAAAGATCGCCTCAAATACGAGTTAGAAGGAAAGACTGGATTCCTTACTCATCGCAAAAAATATATACTACATAAAACAAACTATTTTCCCTTCTTTTTCCTATTTATCAAATTGAAGTGTTATTATAATTTTTCCTATATGACAATTCATTTAATAAATTCTAATTCAGTGATGAAGAATGATTAACCTGAAGCGCTACAATACACCCTTAGCTCAACAGTGTTCATTAATTAGTGATTCCCTCTGAATGATTTAATTTATTCTTTCATGTAGTAAAAAAAATTTTTTCCAGTTAGAACACACTCAAAAGTCCCGTATCGTTTCTAAATTTTATGACGGGTGTTGCATGCATAGCAGGAAGGGCTTGCCATGTCAACGCAACCGGTCTTGCTCCTCACGGAAACCAAATGATAGTGTACCTTCTCTGGGATCTCCATATTGAAACAATTTATGAAAATGTTTATTTTTTCATTTGACCTAAAAAATAAATAGCCTACCGTTGCTTTCTCTACAAATATTGTATTATACGGCCATTCACAAGCAAACAGAATTGGCCTGCCAGTTCTGTTCAGGAACAATTCCATGGCTGGATAACCTGTAAAAATTGGAAATGAAATGTTAAGAAACTAAGGTATCGCAGAACTTCTGGTAATGGATTTCTTTTATAGCACCTCAATCCAGATCATTCACTATCTCCGATTGACCCCCGAAAGTCAAACAGCCGATCGGGGGTTAAATGTCGCTAAAGTATTTTGAATAATTCTGACCCCAAACTGGGCATTTCGGTTGTGCTGTGGGAAAACGTCAAACCAGTGCTGCCACAAGGGGTTGAAATAATCTGGGCAGGACCAAACCACTCGATTTTGGTCTCCGAAAAGGGTTTCAGTTGGTCCAAAATTAGAACTTGTGATAGAACGACAAATTGGCTATATTACTCTCAACTTTGCTATTCTTTTGGGTATTTTCATTTTGGCTTCATTTGAAATGCATGCATCATTTCTGGATATTTCACTAGAATTCATTTTAGAGTTGTTTTTTTGTGTCTGTTCGTTTGGTTATCACCATATTTTTTTAGAATTTTCATCATCGTCTGTATTGGTGGAGCAACCTAGGGGAGGGGGGGGCACTCGATTCTCTGTGCTGGACATGTTCCGATCACAATGTTCTGGACAAGCGAATCGAATGTCTTGGAACAGGATGTTCTTATATCAAAATGGAAGTCGATTGTGTGATAGCTACTTTCGCGAACGAATTTTTGATAGTGAAGAAAATACAACGATGGCGCAATAGAATCTGTAGTTGTAGTAAAATGCCTTGCATTGTAGGTTAAACACTTGTCAAAAATTATATATTAAAACTGATCATATTTTTTAAAAATGTTCCAATAACATGAAAGAGTGTCATGATAATTTGGCTCAATATTTTGCAATATGAAATGAATTTTCCAACGTAATTGATTGACTGAGTTCTTAATTTTTTTTAGTAATTAATATTTGACTAGATTTTCGTTAAACAAGTCTTTTGATAAATGTATTCATCTTTCAATGAAGAAATCAATAGCTCTTAAAAGTTTTCCAAGTTCGCTTCAGCTGGGATAAAGTATTTTCTTTATTATCCTTAAGAAAGCATTTATTGTTATGTTACAAATTCATTAAATTCACATTTGTTTTCCTGCATTCATTACGTTTGACTCCATCTTTAATGGCGGACTGTGCACACTACACCACCTCTGAAGTCAGTACAGACGGTACAGATCCAAAACACTGTTCTCAGTCACTCGATTTTTGTACGGTACTGTACAGGACGTCCAGGACAATGAATCGAGCGCCTCCTAGATGTCGAGTACATTCGATATTCACCAGCTCATAGCATTAACATCAATGCTCATAATTTGCCAGAGAAACACCGAGAAACTCCGACAATATTCCTCAAATCTTTCAGTCGACTGCACATTGATATTATAGATATACATTACTTACGGAAGCAAATCACTGTAATTTACCATATGGGTTTGCTTCCGTAATAGCTGATTTGCCAAATACGGAAGTTATTTCCAATTCTAACAAATTCTAACCAAATTGTTCGGTTCTAACTTACTTTACCTAACCAAATATTGTGTTTCTTGGTCAAATCTTCAAAGGAAATAAACCCGACACGGACAAACAAAATTAATCATGTCAATATTGTGTAAAGAATGGTCTTTGGGCTTAGCCAGGATGGAAAAAGTATTCTTTACACAATATAGGATTCTTCAGTAAGTTAACATATATTCGTTAAATACATTCTTAGTTATTGAGAAGACGAGTCAAGCTAGTAGAGTTGATAATTCACAGATAAAATGTATTTTTCGCACATAGGACGTAATGTTTTAGCCCAAAAATGCCCCTTACAATTTCTGAACCATACATGGTCATGGTCAAGGCCAATTCTTCGAATTTCTTTTTTGCTGAAATAAATAGTGAGGGTATAACCCTCTTCCCCTTGAGTCAAAAGTACGATCAAAAATTAAAGTACATCAACAAACGAATACCGAAGCAAAAATGAGGAAAGGGGGGATTCTAAAATCAAAAACCACGGCATTTCATTTCCAACACGAATTGATTACACAGCACGACAAAAACAAAAAAATATATACACAAAAATGAACATGAACGCCAGAGATGTCAAGGTATAATGATGATGATGGTGTATCGTCTGTTTCTTTAATCTCAAGTTCATCCTTAAATTGAGGATTTTTTTTATGAAAGAACACCATTTATATAACGGAAGCTGAAATTAAAGTACTTGGCTAGCTTATTGTTTTTTTTTCTGGGGATGGAATCTTCACAGAAATAGTGTAACCAGTTACTTGGAAAATCTTTGGACCGAATTTCCAGTTAACCGATGTTTGAAGAATTACTTAATGATTTGCAGACAGGATAAACAAATCACATTTTACATTTTCTTTTTACGAATGACGGACATTTTGGTAAGACAATTGAAAACATTTGATTTTCCACTTACTTTAATCTTGTCAGTTGGACACTTCATGACAATTAAGTTTTTATAACAAAAGTAAATACTAATGAATGAATCGTTATGTATACAAGTTGCCAATTACTTTGTCTATGATTGTATTCAATCACCGAAAACATAATTATACCGATTTCCAATTTTTACTAATACCAGCCAAAAAACTGAAATAATTTTTGACGGCGAATACTCGAATACCGAATTTGATAACCGGTTACAGCCTATTCGAACCGGTTACTCGTTGCCATCCCTACCTTTTTCCGAACTAGCTATTGTATGCGTATCCGCACGAATAAAGTGAAAATCTGCTAAAATTTGCACACAATTAGTCACTAAAGATATCCTTAGTGTCTGGTGGAAAACATATTCTCCAAATATATTCTACAAATATGTTATCAATTAAAAATCCCAACATAGCGATAAGATCTTCCTATGTATACTTTTTGTCTGAATCAGGGGGATTTTTAGCAAAATAAGTCCGATATATATATATATTTCAGTACCTATCACTAGATATGAATATCTTCTTTCACCCTTTCTAGCACTGAAAGACTGGTGTATTAAATCCCGGGGTGCTGACTTTAGCCTATCTGGTTTTCGTGTAGTATCGTGTAGAAATCAAATGTTTTGACAACTTTGCAGTGGTTGAGCTCAGGTTGAGCTATGAAGTCTTGAAATTTTGAGAGTCCACATCTGATGGTGAGATGAAGTCCAGAGTCTTTTTTTTTAATTTTGAAATTTGAAGTACAAGTGCAGAATGCTTCGACAATTAAGTCCATGGAGTCCATGGACTCAAATGTTCAAGTCAAAAATTACGCCCAAAATTGGGCCAAACTCCCGAGTGCAGAAGGGGGTTATACCCTCGACAGTGAGTATGTTGACATCTTTCATTTAATGAAATTTTCGAACTAGCTGAATTGCAAATATGTTGCTATGATGACCCTGAATTCCACAGGCCTATTTTCCGTTTTCAACTAAGTTTTGCAAAAGTTTAAAACAGGTTATGTGCGGTCTTGACGTTGCAAAATCTCTCGGGACATGATGCTACGTAATTTATCATTTGATGAGCATGTTTACTATAAACAATCTTTAGTCTTTTTCACATTACAATGATTTATGGGGAACAAAGAATTTTTTTAATTTAGAGTTTATTAAGAATTCTAGAAAAGGAATTCCAAGTGTTCTCAGGAAGTAAAATAAGGTTACTCACCAGACACTTCTTACAGGACCATAATATATTACAATGCTTTGCTGAATCCTATGTATTTGTTCCTCCAAAAGTAGTAATTTCATAAATGATATCTCTCCACTTGCATAGCTCTGTCCTTTGCTGAACTTTGGCTTTTCTGTTTAGATCATTTTGGTTATTTGCTCTCGATCAGCTTTTACAAGTTTTTGGTGATTGGACTTCCAAATGATTTGGGTTTATCTGCACTTATGAGACATAAGTTGTCGAAATGCGCATATGCAGAAAACAAATTAACAGTAACTTCGGTATTTTGTTATTTATTACCACTGGGGCGATGCCTCTGCTGGTGGACTGTTAGTCCCTGAGGGTATTCACCAACCCAGTAGTCAGTACTTCGGTGCTG
>MJUU01003337.1:88940-132374 GCA_002080025.1 Modiolus philippinarum | reverse complement strand
ATCAGCTTTTACAAGTTTTTGGTGATTGGACTTCCAAATGATTTGGTTTTATCTGCACTGATGAGACATAAGTTGTCGAAATGCGCATATGCAGAAAACAAATTAAATGTAACTTCGGTATTTTGTTATTTATTACCACTGCGCCGATGCCTCTGCTGGTGGACTGTTAGTCCCGAGGGTATTCACCAACCCAGTAGTCAGTACTTCGGTGCTGTCCCGAAAACCGATTTTCTTGAACTTTGCCATTTCTAAATTTTACAAAACTTTGTTTAAAACTAAGGAGTATCTCCCTCATGCACAGCTCTGTCCTTTGCTGAACTTTGGCTTTTCTATTTAGATAATTTTGGTTATTTGCTCTCGATCATCTTTTACAAGTTTTTGGTGATTGGACTTCCAAATGATTTGGGTTTATCTGCACTGATGAGACATAAGTTGTCGAAATGCGCATATGCAGAAAACAAATTAACAGTAACTTCGGTATTTTGTTATTTATTACCACTGGGCCGATGCCTCTGCTGGTGGACTGTTAGTCCCCGAGGGTATTCACCAACCCAGTAGTCAGTACTTCGGTGCTGACCCGAAAACCGATTTTCTTGAACTTTGCCATTTCTAAATTTTACAAAATTTTGTTTAAAACTAAGGAGTATCTCCCTCATGCACAGCTCTGTCC
The DNA here is from genome assembly GCA_002080025.1 of Modiolus philippinarum. NCBI lineage: Eukaryota > Metazoa > Mollusca > Bivalvia > Mytilida > Modiolidae > Modiolus > Modiolus philippinarum. Next base: position 131,704 of record MJUU01003337.1, on the reverse strand, counting down.
TTTGCTGAACTTTGGCTTTTCTATTTAGATCATTTTGGTCATTTGCTCTCGATCAGCTATTACAAGTTTTTGGTGATTGAACTTCCAAATGATTTGGGTTTATCTGCACTTATGAGACATAAGTTGTCAAAATGCGCAAATGCAGAAAACAAATTAACAGTAACTTCGTTATTTTGTTATTTATTTACAGAGGTGTGACATATGCATGCATAAGTAACAGTTAGTGTAACATATGTATGAATAAGTAACAGTAGTATAACATATGGATGCATAAGTAACAGTAGTGTGACATATGCATGCATAAGTTACATCTCTGTTACTTATGCATGCATAAGTAACAGTAGTGTGACATATGCATGCAAAAGTAACAATGGTGTAACACATGCATACATAAGTAACAGAAGTGCAACATATGCTTGCATAAGTAACAGAGTTGCAACATATGCATGCATAAGAAACAGTATAGTAAGATATGCTTGCATAAGTCACAGTAGAGGAACATATGCATGCATAAGTAACAGTAGTGCAACATATGCTTGTATAAGTAACAGAGTTGCAACATATGCATGCATAAGAAACAGTAGCGTTAGATATGCTTGCATAAGTCACAGTAGTGGAACATATGCATGCATAAGTAACAGAGATATAAAATATAGGTAACTGTTTGTTACATATATAACATCTTGCATAAGTAATAATGATGTGATGAATTGAAGCATAGTTAACAATATTAATAAAATATAAAGATTTACAAGGAACAAACAAATCAAACTAAAAAAATTCATGCCATTTATGAAATCACTACTTTTGGAGAGACAAGTACATAGGATTCAGCAAAGCATTGTAATATATTATGGTCCTGTAAGAAATGTCTGGTGAGTAACCTTATTTTATTTCTGAGAACACTTTGAATTCCTTTTCTAGAATTCTTAAAAACTCTAAATTTATAAAATTCTTTGTTGGGGGCAGAAATTAACATACGCAGTCTGACTGCGCCAAGTCCTTGTTCACGTTGACTTTTGGATTGAGTAGGGGCATCTAAATGAGAGATTGTTTTCAACCCGATGAAGTGACCTAATTATATAGACAATAGCAGTACATTGACTTGACATTAAAGCAATATAAGGATGCGGCTTAGAAACGCGGGAAAATGCGAGCCTCTGGCGAGCATTTTAACCGTTTCGAGCCGAATCCTTATATTCCGTTTTATGTCAAGTCAATGTACTATTATTGTGTTTATACTGCAACATATAACAAGCCGAATTTTATAAAATATATCGGTCAAAATGATGATTCAAAAAGTGGAGCGGACGTCGTTAGCTTTATATGAATCCATGTTTTCTTGCAACGTCATGGAACATTTTCTACGGAAACACATTACTGACGTCATTGAGAAAGTGTTTATAAGTAAGTGACTGTATACCACTTATGTTTATACAGACAAAGTAGTTTACATGAAATCATTATGCTAAACTCCTCACATGAAGGGATCTTGGTGGCAGCTGTATACTGAGGGTACATAACTTAATTTGTCAGTTGGTAATGGGTCTGGAGCTGGCATGTCAGTGAACTGCTAATAGTCTTTTGTGATTTCATGTTTATGTCCGTATATTTAGTTCTTTCAGTTTAATTTTTCACAATTGACTCAGTCCTGTTGCGAACTGAATTCTACTGTTGTTACTATTGTTTTTTTTATTTATCACATTGGTTAGGGGGAATGATTGGGCCCAATAAAACTAGTTTAACCCCGTCGCAGCAGGTTTGCACCTGTCCTAAGTCAGGAAATTTATTAAGCCTTTGTGTGTCTTGTCTGTTTTCTAGTTAGTTTACTTTATGTCTATAGGAGTCTAGGATGATGTTTATTTCGCTGAACTTGATTACTCTTTACTTAGGGGCCGACTCCGACCTGCCGTTGGGTGTGGGGTTTCCTCACCGTTCATTGAAGATCTGATGGTGGCTTTGAGTTGTTATTACTCCCCTTTGGGTCGTTGTCTCTTTGACACATTCCCCGTTTCCCTTCTTTTTTCTACTTCCGAAAATAGATAAATTGCAGTATAAACCTTTGAACAATGCAAATCACCCATCAGTTAAAGGCGAACTCGATCATCCGGCAAAAACTAACATTCCAGATTTTGATCGTAAATGTTCCGAAATGATTTGAATAGCTTTTTTTTCGTTGAATCACAGCGACTTGCTCCCGATGTAGAACAAAAATTGTTTACTGTCAAAGAATCTTTGAGAATTAGATTCATCTTTGATAGTAAACACCAGGAGCGAGTCTTTGTGGTTGAATACATCAATGCAATCAAAAGAAAACTTCCTGGAAAAGTATAAAGATGTTAGCAAAATTAATTTTGTGTTATTTCTTTTGTTGACTAGTATATATTTAATCTTTATTTAAACATAAAGACTGAGATAGCAATGGGATGGGCAATATAGGAAAGGATATTTTCTTTCTATCAAGGTCGTTCAAATTTGTTTCCTCTTAACTATGTACAAATTAACTGAAAAATAAACCAGAGGGTAGAGATTACCCTAAAAATAAACTAGAGGCCTAGGGTCCTACGATGAACGACAAATTAAACTGAAATGGCCTTGTACATAGCACATACAAAAATGATCAAAATTAGCGCATATGTTAAAAACGAGGCGTGTTCTGTACGATTGGGCACGAAATAATGCATTTAAAGGTCTTGTAAGATGTACCAAAAATGAAGATGGTCTCATCGATTGAATGAAAATAACCCTTTACCACCCTCAATGAGAATTTTGATGCTTACCATATTTCATATCTTTAGGGTCTGAATTACATTGATCAAATTTGACGAAGTCAACACCCCACTCGGCAAATGTCTGTGCATCTAGCGGCATGTAAAATTCACTGCCAGGATAACCAGCACAGGTTTCATGACCAAAATCTTCATATATTCCAAACTTTAGACCCTTGGAATGTACCTGTAGCAAAAGATAATGCAACTGTTGTTCAACGGTTTTCCTAGAGAAAGTTGAACAAGGCAAAAATTTTAAAATCTTATTCCACATCTAATATTGTAGTTTTCAGTTACATCGAGAGGAAACAAGGATATTTGTCGATTTTTTAAATTCAATAGGGGAAATAACTCCAAACAAAAATATTCCACCAGGACTCATTTCTGAACTCGCTTGAGACACCCTGGAACTAAATCTACTATAAAGTGTAAATATGATAAAAATCCAGTTAGATATAAGTTTGCTGAAGCGTTCACAATGATATTTTGTCGATTCAATGTTTAACTCCTGCAAAAGTATTCAGCCGGGACTCACCATAAACTGACTGAAGGTATTCTTGAACTATAAAAAATGTATAAATATTGTATAAATTCAATGAGAAATGTACTTGCAAGGGTGCTTACAAGGGAACGGACGTATGCACGGACGGATTCAAAAAACCAATAAAATCAATAGATCATCTACTGCAGAACATGTAATAGTTTTTTTTTTACTCCATTGATATAAGCAAGGGTTAAAATCCGAAAATTAGACATAAATGATGTAATAATTTTTTATATCAGAAAATAATTTTGATATCGAAAAATAAGGAATAAATAGTAAAACGGCGCCTCATACTTACGGTGTAAAATATTAAACTTTGTAATTTATGAGTGCATTTCTCCGAAAACACTTAAAATGCCTGTTTCTTCGGGCTGCATTTGCCCATTTGAGTGATGGATTTCCTTAAATTTCTTATTGGGGTATAATATATATAGACTAAAGATTCCAACTCTGAACCTGTCCCTTTCACATATTGCATTACACGCAAAACAAATCAATTTATACAACACAAAATCATCCATTTTCTTGGGACCTTTCGACTCTTTGACATCAATGTTAAGAAAGAGTCCATTTTATAATTTTACTTCTTTCTTTGAAATTACACGTTTGCACACTACAGAATACAAATGGTTTATTTTCGTTTTTGATAATGTTCAGGATTAAGCATGATTTGTACAGGTAATTACTGTACATGTTAATTGGTAGTTTTCCCTCGTAGCCATTACATCCTTTTTTTTTCGATTTTCTGCCCGAAGGCTGTACTGGCTGAAACTTGGAACACGCTTCTTTCTTCTCCTTATGAACATATTAATTTTTTTTTAATCTGCATTTGTTGTATTTTTACTTTTTAATTGCGGTCCAAAATACTATTTTACTTTGTTCAGAATAAATATATGATATGCTTACATAATCAGCTAAAGCCTTCATTCCCTGGGGGAATCGTTTGGAATCTCCTTTAAGTTTTCCATCTGGAGTTCTCTCCTTTGAAGGCCAACAGTCGTCTATGATGATGTATTCATAACCGGCATCTTTGTATCCACCCGACACCATCGTATCTGCCATCTCCATTATCAACTTTTCTCTTCAAAGTAAAATAAAACTAGTCATTTTGCAGATAGTCGAGAGTTTTGCAATACGATAATTAATTAATATAGGGACAGTATTAAGTAAAAATTCTGAATATGCAATTTATACGTAAATAAAATCATTGATTGACATTACGAACAACCACAAATTCCAGAATTTGCAATTTCTGAAAGCGAAATTTTTTTTTTCGAGGAATATAATAAACTGCTTGCAATTTGGATGAGCAATGAAGGGATGTGGAGTAAATGTACATGAGACAAAGTCTCTACAAATACACAAAGCAATCTTTTGTAATATTTTGTCAACTTACGTTAGACAATATGTTATAATTTAAAAGCATCATTACGGCTCCTTTTACTTGTTTCAAAAATGTCTATTTGTTTCGGTCTGCAAGTCCCTTTTTGTCAAACAAAACGTGACAGTTAAAGTAATGATGCTAGTAATTCATGTGGAATAATAAATTTTGAGAAAAATGCAATATCCATTATCTACATGGATGCATTCTTCAATCAGTATGTACTTGTTAGTTCATAGGCGCGGATTGAGAGGGGGTGTGAGGAGCGGGCGAAAAAAAAAATTAGTTGTAAAATCGGGGTTTTGACCAAATTTGGTCTGAAATTTTTCCGCGCCCCCTCAACTCGGTATTTTTTTCTTACAACTATCCCCTCCTAAATCAAATGCTGAATCCGCCCCTGGTTATCCCGCACTTTACTGAAGAAAATGCAATAACGTTGTTTTGGTCCCGTCCGTCCGTCTCTCCATTCGTCAGTCTGTCCGTCCGTCCGTCTGTCCGTCAGATGAACCTTGTCAGTAGAACTCCTCTTACATTTTTAGATTTAGTGTTTCAATTCTGTCATAGAATTATTGCATATATGCTGCAGATGCACAATAAACTTTCGGATTTTTGATACTGATCTTTTTGCAAAGAAGAGGCCCCAAGATGTCTCTTTTGACACACGTGAGCATGCCAGTTTTGTTATAGAATTGTTGCATATTGTCTGAAGATGTGTAATTCACCTTCGGAATTTTGATTCCGGCTCAAACTTTGGTAAATTTCCTGAAAATGTCAGAGATTCATATTTTTGAACTTTTAGCATGCAATATATATTAAATAAAAGCATGCATGTAGTGGTTCTCGATGGGGTATAAGCAGGAAGAGGGATTGACCTTTTTAAGCAAGCGGGAAACGGGATCGTGAGAAAAAAGTGCACGTGAAAACGGGAAAGGATGTCCAGCGTGAAGCGGGATCTGATGAAAATTGAGCCCATGAAACGGGAAAGGGCAACCTCTTTAAGAGTCTTTGTAAAATATTTTCCCGCTCGTGAAACGGAAAATTGTAAAAAAAATTACCGGGATTTCGGGAAAGGTAACCCCATTGAGACCCCCCATGTAGCATTGTTCGACGTATACCCATAAATTCCGGACAAACCCCTGCTTGGGGCCGACTTGAACTTACTGCGTATGAGCCATGCTCATTGTTGAAAGCCTCACGATGACTTCAAGATGAAGAATAACAATAAAAAACGTTGTTGCATTGGTTGGTTTTACCATGTATTTGTCGACATTGATTTATGTGCATTTACTCAATATTTTTTATTGTTTATTTATACGATCTAAGCGAATTAATTTTGAAATGAAAGGAAGGGACCGCATTGTTGTTGATAAAATACAAGAGCCAGTTCGATAATCCGAAACAACTTAAGTAAATACCCAATGCAGTTTTTCGGGTCATCCGTACAATCGATGTTGCATTCAAAGCGCTCCCAGGTAAGCCAACCCAACGGTGGTGTCAGTGCTAGTCCGTTATCCAATGAATGGACGGTTTGAGTCAGGAACACCAGCAAAACAACCAACGTCTTTTGCATTTTTACAATACCTGTTGAAAAATGTAAAATGTATAGGTATATTGCGACTCGCGAGTCTTTGTCAAGTTAACGTTGAAAATAATGGAATCAAAGAGGGTCATACGAATATTTTTTTTAATTATTTTCTTTTCTTTTTGAAACAAGTATTTTTATATTACAATACAAAAACCACACTCACACATTCATCCATTCGAGAAAGACATTTATGACAAGCTAAGCATAATATCACTTTTCCAAAATGAAATAAATCATGTTATATTGAAAAAAATTCTGAGGTAATCGAAATATGTATATTGATCATAATTCTGAATATAATTTAAGACACATTGAGAATATTTCTGAAATATAATTATGACATGCATTGGGGATCTTTCATAACACAAGATTATGCTTGTTCTTGAGTAAATACAGTTTTATACATTTGCCATTTTTTTTATCAAAGAATACCTTTTTTTATTATTGACGATGAATATATATTACTGTAGCTTGTAAGACTTATACACCTCAGCCCTGTGATTTGGTAAATACAAATCTTCACATCTACATCTCCCTTTATAATATGTTGGTTATTGGCTTGTCCTTGTCTTCTTATAAAATTTTAGTTGCTTGATATTCGGATTATTGGATGTAGTTTGTTTACATTTATTTGTTCACTTTTTTACTTTTTGGGGCCAAATAGGGCCTGCTATATGGTTAAGAGGTTCCTCACTGTGTTGAAGACCTACTGTGACCCCTAGATGCTTTGTTTTGGGTCGTTTTAACCTGGATATGGGATGTTGTCTCTTTTAAATTTACCCCACTTCCTTTCTTTTCCGTAATATTTGAAAATAGGTAGTAATAAATTTCCCACTCTTGTTTGATTACCCTTTTCCCAAACAAACATTCTAATCTAGTTATACTGAGGTTCTATCTATAGCCAATTTTCAACGCTACGGAGAAATCAATTGACAACACCTAAACCATTAAACAAACAGATTGCTTTTTCTTCATTTTTACAAAAAGAGCAGAGTCACCGGCGAGTTTCATAAAAAAAAATCCGTTTTTGCATTACTGTTGCCTTGTCCATATATAAACTTCCTTGATTATTAAATCAATTCTCAAAATTCAACCTAAAATATATACTATAGTAGATCCACAACAATAAACTTAATAATTCATACAGCAATTCATCCATTTTATGCTTAAAATCTATTCCAATTTCATTATTCATTACATTTGGGTCTATAAACAGAAAATTAGTTTCCGGAGATTCTTGAGGGTTGACCGGACCTTTATTAGGAGTTTCTAAAACATGTGGATGTCTATGAGGGGCCTGATGGGGGAGTCTCATCACGAATCACGAAAAAATTATTCGGACTAATCACAGTTCATGGGAAATTCATTTTGTCAATCATGGATCAAACAATGTTCTAATAACGATTCACGACAAATTAATGAAATAGAAAACGAATCACGGGGACTTGGAATCCCCGATCACGGAGAACGAAATAAACCCATCGGCCCCCTCGTCTATCATTAAAGACCGGGATTTCGGGATATAAATGCACCGGGAATCGGGATTTCATCATTCTTTGATTCCGGGATGAAATCCACCGGCCTGCCCTCAAAATGGCCGTAAAAATGGACAAATTTAAACATCCAATGACAAACACGGTCTTGGCTTTAAAATGCAAGCCAGACATTTCCGTGGATAGTTTTGAACATCAAATTGCTACATAGATACATTCTAAGTAGACTTCTTATGGACAACCCCCGTTTTGCAGGACGGGTTCGTAAGGAGCTTACAGCTTACAAGATTGTTAGGCTAAGTTCTATGATTATTGCACCTATAATTTAAACCAAACTGTGCGTCCCATAGTATAGGTTTTAAGACATATGAAATAAAAAGCGATAACAGAAAACATCCACAATGCAAATTACAATTGCATGCTACAATCTGCCAGGGAACTGCAAAGGAAAAACACAAATAAAACAAAAGACAAGCGTAAACATCGATATGAAGTAAGTACCGGCATTAGCAAAAGCCACAGGAGGGTTCAAGATAGCAGTGGCGGATTTAGGGGGGGGGGGTGGGATGGCCCGGACCCCCTTTTAGGTTGGAAAATATTTAAAATTCCTAGGGTTTTTAAAAAAGAATGGGTTCCGGGCCCCTTTTTGAAAAAATTATTGGTCGGACCTTAGCAGAAAGTCTGGATCCGCCACTAGATAGTATAATAAGCGCACATGTCCGATTGACTTTAAAAATGTCATTTTGAGAACACGGTTTGTATATAATGAATGTTTTGAATTAATGTTTACAATAATATTCCTACCCTAATTCTTACCCTGTTTCTTTGTGTTTTGATTTAAAAAATATCACATGATTATGTCTATTGTATTTTTGTCATGTGATAATCTCATAGATCAGTAAGTTACCTGTACCTATACTACTATGATAAATTGTAGATATATGTTTAGACTAGTTATAAATATGATATTTTAATATAGAGTCAAAATGCACCTAAAGAAAAGTAGCATTGAAAGTTCACGAGATCCCCTCGGGAAAACAATTTAAGGTAGGAGAAAGCTAGGAGAAAAGTATAATTGTTAAACTTTCACCACAGGCACTTGCTCCCGGTCTAGAAAAAAATGTTTACTATCCAACGTGAATCTCGGAGAAAAATTTGCTCCCGGTCTAGAAAAAAAAAGTTTACTATCCAACATGAATCTCGGTGATTTTTCTAGAAAAAAATGTTTACTATCCAGCATGAATCTCGGAGATTTTTCTCCGAGATTCATGTTGGATAGTAAACTTTTTTTTCTAGACCGGGAGCAAGTCCCTGTGCTTTCACTTTCGTGCTTTCTTTTTCATTTATATTTCTACCTTTTTAAAATTATTTCAAAATTGAACAATTGCGACTAGTTACATCTGCTTGAAGTGTCACTTCAATCGTGTACAACCAATGACGTCAAGGCGTTCGGCGAGATGTACAGATAAACGTCTTGCCCGATTAATAGCAAGCGCAAACGAGCCCAAGTTATGTCTCCCCGGAGTTGACAAATGTAACGGAATAGAGCGAACTTTACCGAGTTACAAAGTGTGATAATCCAAATAAAAAACGGCGGCATAAATTGATTTTGACATTTTTGACCACATATTTTAAGATGTACACACTATCAAAATGACAAAAAATCGATAATATGGAAAAGTGTCTAATATTTTAATGCCCCCTTTTATTATGATCATAACTTTACCTTTTACCTTTTATTTATTCATTGAATTTTTTTCTCAAAACAATTTTTCTGCTAAGAAAGTAATTATATTGAAAATCTTCTCCACATTTCTAAACTAACTTGATTTTTTCTTCAACGTTGAACTTCAATTTTCACGGAAACAAGATCGGCTAACCTACATATTTTAGTTAGTTTTCGATTTATTAGACACGTTTTAAATTGTAAAATTAAGGTTCATTTAATTTATGGGCGCTTTTTGACCTTTTCAAAGATTAGTTTCTTAAATTAAAAAAAATAATAATAAATATAGGGGGATAGGTTATCGTGCGATAACTTGCATCGTTTCTAATATAATTCTTTTATAATTTGAATATTAGGAAACACTGTTATGATTGGTTGAATTTACTTCCGGTAGTAATTTCAGTTTTCGATAGACGACGTTGACCGAAATACATTTAAATTAACCTTTCTAAATTCATACGTTAAGACAATTCACTTTGAATAAAAACGTGTGCTTGGCATAATAAAAATAAGAATTTAATTGAATTATTATCAAATTAAAAGAATTATAAGGATTAAACATTAAACAGCGTTTGAAAGGAATTTATTGGAGTATAAACGGGACCAAGTCACTCAGAAACAAATAAATGTCCGATGGACTTTTATGATATGTTTGTGAGTGACTTGGTCCCGTTTATACTCCAATAAATTCTTTTCAAACGGCGTTTTATGATATGTTTGTGAGTGAGTTGGTCCCGTTAATACATCAATAAATGATATAGTTGTGATGAGTGAGTTCGTCCCGTTTATACTCCTATAAATAGATATTCTATCTGATTATTACCCTTTTCCAAAACGATTCCACCATTGGACTAGAGAAATAAAACATTGAAAGTTGAAACATTAAATTATCATACCACATCTAGTCATCAAACTGCTTGAAAATTTATGATGATTGTGTCCTGGCCTGGTGGTGTTAATGAAACAATATCTAAATGTCACCAGGAATAAAATATTTGCATATTTACAAAACAGTTACCAAGTATAAAACAGTAGTAGTAGAACAATGAAGAAACTAAGAAAACAATGTCCAGACAAAATAGGAGAACAATGAAATTTTAAACAGCTACAAAACGCAGAATTAAACTTATCATCAAATCAAAAAGGCGAAGGACTACCGATCTACCTCACCAAAAAAAGAAACTGTTAAGACTTGATTTAAGTCACAGAGGCACATCATAGTTTAGATTAAAGTTTTATTTATGCAGTGCAAGCTTTGAAAGTTTAGAATTTTCAATAGATTTTTCTGTAATTACATGAATCTACCTTTAATGAGGATTTAAGGGCGATCTATTATTAACTCAAAAGTAAAAATAAAAGAAATATTCCTGTGTTAAACGAGATGGGAGCAGTCGGCAATACTGCTAATCCCATCGCCTGTAGCAATCCAGTTTCCACATTCTGTTAAATTTTCAAAATATTAATTCTTAATAATGTCAGATTGACTAAATCATCTCCTGGAGCTACAAGACACTCCAAGATATACCAACTGAACAAAGATGACTGATGTACTACATGTAGTATCTCAAATCTGAACATGAACGCAAGATTTAACCCTAGTCATTGAAACATTAAATGTAGGTCAAGAGTGACCCAATTTCCATCTGAAGCAGCATCACTCTTCAGGAAGCATCAATTTACCAAAGATGATTGACGTGCCTCATGAAGTATATCAGATATGAACCATAAAGCAAACTATGATCTGAGTCAATGAAGCATAAAATGTAGGTCATCTGAAGCAGCATCACTCTCCAAGACCCATCCACTGATCCAAATAACAAAATACCGAGGTTACTGTGAATTTAGGTTCTGCATATGCGCATTTCGACAGCTTATGTCTCATCAGTTTAGATAAACTCGAAGCATTGGAAAACCATGAACCGAAATATATGTAAAAGCTGATAGAGAACAAATCACCAATAGGACCTAAATAGGCAAGTCAAAATCAGCTAAGGACAGAGCTATGCAAGAGGGAGATACTCCTTAGGTTTTAACAAAATTTTCGTAAATTTAGATATTGCAAATTTTCAAATAAAATCGGTTTTTCGGGCCAGCACCGAAGTACTGGCTACTGGGTTGGTGAATACCCTCGGGGACTTACAGTCCACCAGCAGTGGCATCGGCCCGGTGGTAACAAATAACAAAATACCGAGGTGACTGTGAATTTAGGTTGACTAAATGATTAATGTGCCACATGTAGTATCATAGATACGGATCTAAACATAAAGTATAACCCGAGTCATTAAAATGTAAGCCAGAGTGACCCAATTATCACCTGAAACAGCATCACTCGCCACGACGCATCCAATCACAAAAGATTATTGATGTGGCACATATAGTTCCTTAGATATGAATATAAACGTGAACTATAACCTGAGTAATTGAAGCATAAAATGTAGGTCAGAGTGACCCATTGGAAACTATATATGAGTTATTTAAGCATTAAATGTAGGCTTGACTGCCCAAATTATCATCTGAAGTAACATCACTCTGTAATTTAAGACTCATCCACTGACCTAAGATGATTGACGTGCCACACGTAGTTCTCAGATATGAAACTTGATGCAAACTTAAACCAGAGTCAATGAAGCCTAAAATGTAGGTTAGAGTGCTCCAATTATCATCTGAAGCAGCATCACTCTCCAAGACATATCCCCTGACCAAAGATGATTGATGTGCTATATGTAATTTCTCAGATTTGCATCTTAACGCAAACTTCAACCTGAGATTGGACGAATGGACGGGCGGACGGGTGAAATGCTTTTCCCCTCCCAAAGTCCGTTTGGTCAGGGGATAATAAATTGATAATGGAAACATATCGCAATTTAAGTATTTAAATAACAGGTTATGCTTAGAGTAACGTGGAAAGTTGTCACGAGTAAAACGGGCATGTTGGTTGAAAATGCAAATAATTCCGAAGAGACTGGCAGTTGAAATTTATACATTTTAAGTAGAAGTCTCTGACTGTGTCTTTTTGCAACAATGCTGTGCATTTTACTGATAATTTATAATTAGGCTGTGATTATTCCATACAAATACGGAATACAGAATTTTTATTCGCCAGATCAAAGGCCCACAAGAGTCATACAATGTATGTTTTACAATGATTATGAAACAGAGCGCATAAAATAAACAACATTAACAACAACAAACATTATTTTGAGTTGTATGTGTCTTTTCTAATTTGATTTTTATATGGGAGGAAACTAGTGTGGTTGACTTCAGTAGAGTTATAATGGCTAATTTGTTAACAAGAGCTCAGTAATAACCATAGGCATGGAAACCAAAAGCCAGAGAAAAATAGAGATTAGAATTATGACGATAAATAAATAAAATTAAAATTGATAGATTAGCCGTATGTCATGCCTGTGACTGAAGCAAGAAAGCCAATGATTTAAGATCAATAGCATTAGTGCAACAGACACCAAAGGTCGATGTCAAATGTAAAAGAGCAGCTGAAAGTTTTATGCCCAATCCGTGACTATTCAAAAATACTGTGATACTTGCTTTTCAAGAAGCGATGTAAATGAAATGTGGATTTTGAAAAACTCCAAAGATCTACTTGACATCTTAAACTCTAAATCATTATTACACCGTCACAGCTTTAAACTTTCGACTTCTCCACACTCTACACTACATTTCCTCATGAACAACTAAAAACTCGACTGAAAGGTTTAATTCATAGATGTTTCTCACGTAAGAACGGTGAACGAAGATATAGGTACATTGTTGTTGGTATAAAACAAGCTTACTTTGTGAAAAATGACTCCGAATCGGACAAAAAATATACAGAGGAAGAAGGGATTAAAATGTTAGAGCTTCTGATCGACAATTATATTTGTCAAGTTTAAAGGACTTGTTTTTCAACAGATCATCGGAATTCCCATGGGCACTAACTGTGCACCTCTCCTAGCCGACCTGTTTCTCCACTCTTATGAGGCTGGATTCATCGAAGGACTTCTTCCAAAATAAAGATTAAAAACTGGTCCAATCCTTCAATTTTAGCTTCCGTTATATAGATGATATTTTGTCACTAATCAACCCTCGCTTTGATGATTTTTTTCCCTCTGATCTATCCAAAAAGAGCTCGAAATTAAGGATACTACAGGCACTTCCACACCGACCTCATTCCTTGACCTTCATCCTGAAATTGACAACCAAACGCGATGGCTTCACATTTACTATAGTCAACTTCCCTTTTCTTTGTAGCAACATCACAACAGCGCCGGTATGCGGAGTTTACATCTCCAAGCTCATTCGCTCTTCAAGAGCCTGTGTTCAATATAGTGACTTCCTTGATAGAGCCCAGTTGCTCACAAATAGGCTACTTCAACAAGGGTGTGTTATCCAAAACTTGAAGTCCTCCCTCCAGAAATTTTACGGTCGCCATCACCATCTTGTGGACCGCTATGGGAAATCTGTTTCCCAGATGACAACAGATCTTTCCCTTTAAAGCTTAATTGTTATTTCCTCTTACGGATTTGTGTTTACTACCGGATTTGACATGTTCAACACGACTGGTCTCTTATAAGAAGCAGGAGATGCTTACTCTACTGGTGCACCTGATCTCACCCATGGTTTTTATTGGGTCCGTGTTGTTTTTTTGTGTATGTGTGTCTTCATTTTTCTTTCTGTGCCGTGCTCATGTTGTGTCTCTGTTTCTTTGTTGTTTCCGACGTTGCAATTGTCGTTTGATTGTTCGTTTTGGATAGACGATTCGGTTCTTACATACATCAATACTAAAAACAATTTTGAGGCTGTTCGATCCACAACAATAGCAACTATTGTTCAACAATAGCAAGATCGAACTCAATATTGTACCGGAAGATTATGCAATGTCATGGTTAACTGCGCAAGTCTTGTCAAACGAGAGTAATAGTCCACTCAACTCTTGTGACGCCATAAACTGATCTTTCGATGGATTTCATTGGTCAATCCATATTCTGATCCGGATTTCCCTTGTGTGGACCAAAATTGACAAATCGAACTGCCTCATTATTATTTTTTTTGTGTGACCAATATCATATTATACAAAAGTCATATTAATTATCCGGTTGTTGTAATGTAATTCAAATTACAATGGGTCTTATAGGTATATTTTTCCAGTCGGTACCTTAGTTTTATGCATTTTAGTGCTGGTGATAAAAAAAATGGTTGCAGAAGTGCACAATCATGTCATCGAAATTAAACTCGATGCAAGTTTTACATACTAGCAAAGATTGTAGTATGTATGGTATGCATTTACTTCATATCCCGATATATCTTTATGGTGCTAATCACACAATAATAATTAAATTGTGCATTAGTTTAATCGTTAAAAAAAACAATGATATAGGACATATAAAAAACAATATAAAATCTTGCAGTAAAATAAAACAAAGCAGCAAAATAAAAAAAAAATTATAAATTTGAACATAATTCAAACGAAAAGTACAAAAAACCAATGGCAGTATAAAAATTTAATATCAATATTTGAAATCTAACTGTTGAGATTGTGGAGGAGACTGTGGAGATTGTGGAGGAGACTGTGGAGATTGTGGAGACTGTGGAGATTCTGCAATAATATTAAAGACATAAAATGAAACTAACGTCATTTCTACAATTTTAGAGGTACAGTAAAATCATGGCACATTTGGATAAATACTGCTTGGCAATACTGAATAAATGATTCAATGCAAACAAGAGTACGCCATCAGAGTTTGGATTTCTTGGAACGCACTGGACTTACCCAAGAGCCAAAGATATATTTTGTAAGATAAACTGTAAATAATCATCGTAACATATCATTATTGCATGAACCGATGTCAATTTGTTTTGTAGAATTCACTGAAAGTATTGCTAAGGGACCGGCCATTTAACTTGAAGGGGGGAGGGGGCTATGGTTTTCTTTTTCTAAAAAAAATAATCTGGAGCCGATTTTATGTGAAAAAAATATTTTGGCTGCCAAAATGATGAAAAAAAAATTTCTGACGGAGGCTTTATGCCCCAAAAAATAATGCTGATTTTGAAAAAAAAATATTTTGTTTATACACGTAAAAGAAATTTTAAAAAATTCTGTCCAGAAAAAACACCATACCCCCCCCCTTTTCAGGTTAAATGGTCGGTCCCTAACAAGTTTTATCTAATAATGTCATGTGATTTGCAAAAAAATTTTTTCGAGTAAGTTTAGTTTCAGTGTGGACAATTACGTGTATAACTTAGTAAACAAATCTGTAATTTACAACTTAAAATACATGTACTTGAAACACTCGTATAATAAACAGAACTATTACTGAAGTCCCATGCAATGATCTACATTATACAAAGCAACATTATTGTTTGTACCCTTTTCACTTTCATTATTACAGTTTTTAAAGAATCGTCGAATAAAAAGCAAACACATTTGCCTTTATCAATATTCTCTCACGAAATCACCTAATAGTTGCCTTCTGATATTGCTTATATCTAATATACAATTCATGATTAAATATATAGCGTTGTTGAATTTCCGAAAGAATTAAGCGAAAAGTGTTACACTAAAAAAAAACTATGCAGATATCGGTTTAGCAGAAAACAGAAATATGCCGCTTGGATTTACAAAAAATGTCAGTATTGAAGATACATTATAAACTCCTAATGGCTTCCCATCAAATATCTCAGTCAGTTGATATTTTCTATCTTGTAATCCATACAATGTCAGTGGATACGCTACTTTCGCAGGAACTCCACCATCACTCATATATATAACTGCAACGGCCATTGAACCTTTCGGCAGAATTGGCCTCGTAAATACATACAACTCCCCCTACAAAAAATGTATATATAATTAATGACTGCTTAGCTGTAAATTAGTA
This sequence comes from Modiolus philippinarum, assembly GCA_002080025.1. Classification (NCBI taxonomy): domain Eukaryota; kingdom Metazoa; phylum Mollusca; class Bivalvia; order Mytilida; family Modiolidae; genus Modiolus; species Modiolus philippinarum. The sequence continues at coordinate 115,335 of MJUU01003337.1, read as the reverse complement.
ATGTCACTCCTATAAGGCACCTAAAGGATCTCATGCTGTTGTCCCTGGTCGAAGTTTGTGAGGCCGAAATTCTGGGCTTGTATTTTCTGTCTTTCTTTTATGATTCTTAGATGGTTTTGTGCATCCTTTACATATTTTTTGCTGTGTTAGATTTTCTTGGTTTAAACTTTCTAACAATCGACTTGGTTTATCATAATTTTCGCAAACTTAGCCCCTTGATATATGAAGCATAAAAAGTGAGAGAAAAACGTTTTTACTCAAATATAGAAATTTTATAAAGTAAGGAAAATTATTCTGATAGCATTTACTCTATTTAAACAAAATCAAGTGCAACATTCGCAAAAAATGCCCATACAATTGCATAGCAAGTTTGTCAAAATAATAAGTTTAAACATAAATGGTCTCCTTTAAATTATATTTTGTTGCAATAAAATAATAATCAATATATACTTTTGTTCACAAGTCACACAAGACACACAAATATTTGATACCCAAAGACAAAATCATTGTTAACTTAGTATAAACTTGTGAATACAGTTTAATTATTTCCCTTGTTCAGATATCGTGTTCACAATAATCAGTTTTAATTACTGAATGAGATTGTAAATAAAAAAAATAAAAACGTTTTTATAATGCAAATGTACACATATACCTTTTAGATTATTTTTTTAATCTCTTTTCATGAAAATAAAACACTAATTTGCTGCATGTTCCTGTGTTTACTTTAGTTTGTTAAGAAAGAATTTAGTGAGAGAAAATATTTTTTGCAGATTCAAAGTTCTAATTCTAGTACATTTCTATAATTATGCCTATTGTGGCGAAATCCAGTTCATAAAGTTGTTCTCACCATCCTTAGACATCTAGTAGGTAGATGGTACCCTGGAAATTGGCCTAGTCAAAACCTAGAACCAACTATTTGGGAGTAAAGATGGAGAGGTTAGGGATAGATAAATGTTAAGGGCAGCATTGGGAAGGGGCCAGGACAGGCTTGGAACTTGCTGTAAGGTATGAGCAAAGTTCATTGTTGAAGGCTGCGTGGTGACCTCAACATGAAGAAAATCGATAACAGTGTTTATTCATTGATTGTATCTACAATGTATTTGTAGAGACTTTGTCTCATGTGCATTTACTCCATATCATTTCATTGCTTATTTGAGACTGGGGTTTGTTCCTCCTTTTGTGCCGAGTCCGTAAAAGATTCCCCATGCGAGAGATGCATGCTCCCTTCATACTATAGTTATGGTGTACTTGTTCTTGAGAGAATTTCTTATACGGATAAACTATCATACTTCCAAATTTTGGCTTATTTTCAATAATTTCCAAATGATTTTCTGACTACCTGTTCATAGCGCCCAATAATGCCAAGTTTTCTTGCAATTGACTCGAAATGTGCCCTTTTGTTGTTTATATGTTGTGATTGTCTTTTGTTAGTGTTTTGTCGGGCATCGGATGGCAACAATTGTAAGAATACCTATGTTTGGATAGGGAGGGATCAGGATAGGAAGGAAGGGCTGGGTCTAAGTTGGAAAGGATGGTCCGGGATACGGATGGAGATCAGAAAGGGTAAAGGTGTAAGTATGGAAGGAGGGTTTGTAGTGTAGATTGGTCAGTTAAAAGTCACAATTTGAGGAAATAGTTTAGTAAGGAAATGAGGAATTAATAGGGAAGGTACGGGTAGGGAAGAGTCTGGGGGTAGGGATAGGAAAGTATAAAGATTGGAGATATAGAAGTGTACAGGATATGGTTTGAAATGACAGAAAACGGTATAGAGGGCAGGATTTAGAAGTGCGTAGATTAGGAGTCGTCGGGTAAAACTATACTTTTCCATAAATGATCATTGAACCACTTGTATGTCCATTCTTTGAACAGTTGTGTATGTCTTTTTAACTTCATTTTTCAACAGAGGATTCGTGGACCAATTGGTTGTATGGCTAACGTGCAGAAATTGCCAATTTCTAGAAGAGGATATGCATCAGTTCCAGCACATTTAACGGGACATAAATTGTCGAAATTACAAGTATTATTTCTTAGATTAAATGCCAGTGTGAGTTTCCATTAGGTTATTTAGTGTGCATTACATGTATTAAGCTTGATAAGTTTTTGATGAAATGCTATTAAGTTGTCTTTTCAAGATTGCTTCAACATCTCGTGTTTAAAAAATGCACTATACCTGTTGAAAGATTTGTTTTGCCTGTATTCCTAACGGATCCTGGTTCAAAGCCAACAGTCTTCTGTTCAGAATTAAAGCTCTAGAGCTATTTCGAATATTTCTAAGATCACTGGATAACAATAAGGGAGCTGCGAACATACACCACATTCCCATGTGTGTTCTTTCTTGGTCATAACTTAGTCCAAAATCACCGACTATCACCTGCAAAGAGAACACACAACGTACAAAATATTCCCATATGTTCCTGGTCATAACTAAGTCCAAAATCACCGACTATCATCTGCAAAGAGAGCATAGGACATACGTGTCATTCCAATGTGCGTTCTTTTCTCCTCATAAACTTAGTCTAAAATCACCTACTATCACCTGCAAAGGAAACAAACAACATACACAACATTCCAATCTGCGTTTTTATTGGTCATAGCTAAGTCCAAAATCACCGACTATAATCTGTAAAGAAAATAAACAACACACACCACATTCTAAATTGTGTTTTCTCATGGTCATATATTTTCCAAAATCATCGACCAAAACCTGTAAAGAGAATAAACAACATACACAACCTTCAAATTTGTGTTTTTTCTTGGTCATTACCCAGTCCAAAATCACCGATCAAAACCTGTAAAGAGAATAAATAACTTAACAACCTTCAAATGGGTGTTCTTTCTTGGTCATAACCCAGTCCAAAATCACCGACCAAAACCTGTAAAGAGAATAAACAATATACACAACCTTTAAATGTACGTTCTTTCTGATTCAAAAGCCAGTCCAAAATCAGCGACTATGAACTGTAAAGAGAATAAACAAAATACACCACATTCCAATATGTGTTTCTTGTTCATAACTCACGTCCAAAATCACCGACTATAACCTGTGAAGAGAATAAACGACATACACAACATTCCAATGTGTGTTCTTTCTTGGTCATAACTCGGCCAAAATCGCGTACTACAACCTTCAAAGGGAACAGACAACATACACCACATTTCTAAGTGTGTTCTCTCTGGGTCAAAGCTCAGTTTAAAGAACAGTACGGTCACCTCAACGAATATTTTGATATCATGTTAACATATTGGAACATAGGAAAAAGTCACTCAAATGCATAATAAAAAGAACTCTGTATATTTTTCTAAATTGTATTTTATTTCTTCCTTTCATTATAATGAACTACTAAAAGATATTAATTTTTTCACTGCCATTCAAACAGAATATTTAAGTAAATATGTCATATTTATACCCGAACTACTTTCCTCGTGAAAATCCTCCATTTGGTAGACTTGCATATATAGTTTATATATAATTTAGATTTTTTTGAGGATCTTCAGTTTTTATATTTTATCAATGATAGCAGACCTAGGTTAAAGGAGATAACTCCTTAAATCAGTCAGACGTTTGAAATAGTCAGATTTATCGATAAATTGTAAGCATTTATGTGATAAAGAAGAAAAAAAATTCTACGTTACTTAGAAGCTTCGAAAATATTTGTGAACATTATCTAAACAAACATACACGTGATTTCCAAGAGTAACGTCCCTTTACCTAGGTCTACATCCTTAAATTCACTGACATGTTGCATCAACCCGAACGAGAACTTATCATGTGATGCAATCACGTTATAATTCTCCATTAAAATTCTTAGAGACAAACAATTCATTGTATAACTTGATAAAATACATACCTCATCTGGATCATTCCATCCACCAGGTCCAGCATAATTTGATATATTAAACTCGTCTTTTGCCCAGTATCTAATAATAGAAGCTACACTCTCCCAGGAATCCTGAATGTCATCGAAGTTCCGCCACATATTACAGGTTTTCCGAATAGCAGAAAAATCAGGCTGGTAAAAAGACAAAGGTAGATTGATAAATTGTTTAATGTCTACGCAAAAATGCTATATATTTTATCAAGAAGACAACACAATATACTTGAAGGAATGGTAATAAAAGCCATGGAAGTCAGATACTTCTGCTTGGTAGGTTGTTGGTCATTCCCAAAAGACTACATAATTAAATCCATCGATAAACGAATACTGCAGCAAAAAGGGAAAAGGGAGACTCTAAAATCAACATCCAAAATGTACATGGTAATTAAAATTTAATACAAATTGGGATAACCTTGAAAAGACAAAACATTTAAAGAAAATGAACAAGAATGCCACATATGTAAAACACTAGCAATGTGAACCCTACAAAAGATGGAAATATCATCATATGCTCCAGAAGGTAACTCTGTTCTGCTTCGTGCATGGCGTCCGTCTCACTGCCAATGTAATGTGCGGTTTTGTCGTAGTCGGTGTTTATTATTTCGGAAATAAACTCTGGATCTACTAAAAAAAGTCAAATAGAAGAATATTGTAGTAATCTGTCGAATAATTGTGACGACCGTAAAACATGTCTTCAGTGACAATTGCAACAGTGTTTGAACATTACCTTCGTGTATATGTTTTTGTGACTGTTTCGCTCTGTTGAAAAATTACCTGTGCAAACTAAAGTGTTTTTTTTATTGCAAACCGGGTTGCTACGAATATAATTATTGTTCAAAATGGGAAGATAAGTCCAGTTACACTACAACTATTACGGACTAAATAGCGATACATTAGTTACGTACCATTAAAGCTTTAATCGAATAAATATAAAACTGAACAAAAATTGATGATGTGATTAGTGTTTATATGAATTTTTCCATATTTCCCGTAGACAATGTGTGCGAAGCAGGATAAGCTTACCAAGTTGACAACTCGGACTCCCTCCTTACGGAAGTCATACGACGGTTTTTCTCCAGGAAATGCATAATTAAATGATTTATGAAATTTTGAATTCCCTCATACAAATATTACCGTTTTATAAGCTACAAATATTGTATTTTACGGCCATTTGCAAAAATTTTAATTGTTAGCATAGCTTGAATGCATTGTTCCATAGTTCACGTATGACGGGTTATATATGCTTACCAAGTCGATGACTCGGACTTGCTTCTTACGGATATCATATGAAGGGTTTTCAAGGGGAATTGCATATCAAAACTATTTATGAATATTTTTTTTATTCAAAGACAAACTAAAAAGCCTACCGTTTTATGCGCTACAAATATTGTATTTAATGGCCATTCACAAGCAAACAGCATTGGCCTGCCAGTTCTGTTCAGGAAGAATTCCATTATTGGATAACCTGTAAATATAATGTAAAATATAAAAAAATCAACGCATAGATTACTAAGGGTTCGTAGAACTAATAAACTTTGGAAAACTCATTAGACATAACATTTCAAATACCTTCAATCTATCTCAGATCAACCATAAAATCAGCTGTTAAACCCTCCACAGGTGTAAAAATGAAATCGTCCATCACACCTGTAGTATACCCGTATGATACATGTACCATATCGCTTTCCATTTTAGCTCATCGAAGTGGGGGGTCATCTCACTGGTCCGACAGTCATTGGTCCAACGATCATTGATCCGGCAATCATTTGTCCGACAGACATAAGTTTGACTCTATGTGCAATACGAATCTCTTATAAAAAGGGTCAATATGAAGACTTTTCATTGGTTCAGCTCGACATCCACCACCACTCACATCTTACCAACATCAATACACGAAATAGTGAGATGACCACTTGCGAATAGTCGTGACACATGAACATAGTTGTGAAAAATTCACGAATCATATTACAATTTCACAGAGTCATGTGAACTTATTTAAGTTAGAACTATAAAAGGTTAGTCTAAAATATTAAATAAAACAGCTTAATAAAGGAGTATTTTATTGTTATAGCCCTTCAAGAGCAACCAAAGATCAATTTTATTGGCCATTTGGCTACAAATTCTACAGATTGACAACTTAACTATTGTTGAGAAACTGTAGAATTGGTTAAAAAGATTATTAATTAATACTTTCCTCAGCAACTGTTGTATTAGGTGATGAGCTTTGTTTCAGTTCGATCATTTATAAACTGGATTTTTTATTACTATTACAAAGGTGAATTAATGTTTTTGATTATTTCAAATAAATTTTTAAACTGTGAAAATTTTTGTTTTTACATGTATAATCAGATTAACATTTTTATTTATGGTCACTTCGTGCACTTTTGGAAATACTGTAAATTTTTGGTATCAAACACCAAATTAGTAATTTGGCCATGGGAGGTAAGAAATTTACCAAGAGAGGTAATAGTACACAAAAAATTATCTCCCATCAATAAAACTGTGTTTTTTCACATTTTCCCACTCAAAATGTTATGCATCATTAAATCTTTGTGGGCATATCAAAATTTGTTAGAGTAAATATCATGTTCTTAAACTTTTATTCATAAACTATTTACATACAAGCAATACAAAGTCTTTGCAAAATTAATGACAGGAATTTCCCTCACCTAGGAAGGCTATTATTAAATATGAAAGTAGTTCAATATACTCAATAACCAAACACACAAAAGATAGGCATATCCGTAAAGAATCAGGTTAGATAACTCTCCTGACAAAAATCTGTGACCTTTTGTTTGAATCGATATTTTATTGTAAAATAATGTAATTAAATTTTTGATATAGGTAAAATATCTAATTTGAAAACATAAACATTCTTTCTGCACAATGTTTGTTTATTTAATATTTGGATGTAAAAAATGCCAGATTTTCAAACATTTCATATGATGGTAATTTTCTATAAAATCTCATTTTCAGTAAGTTAACTAGGGAATCCACTAAAACCCATCTAGCATATGAAAGATTTATAATTCAAATATCTGCAGTGCAAGTTTCACAATCGGACCTATGGATTTTTTTTTGGATTTACTGTTAAAATGACAATTGGTGTACTATTTGCGCGTGATCTTTCGATTTTGACTTGAGTTATGTTTCTTTTGGCCACAAAATTCTTAGTTTTCCAACTTTGATTGTGCTGCCATCTAGCCTTAATTGATAAACCTACAAAAGATTTTTTCCAGAGGTGAGTATCATCTTCTCAGTTTGGTAAACAAATTCTACAATTTTTTAGCAACAATTTAGTTGTCAATCTGTAGAAATGGTAGCCAAGTGGCCAATAAAATTGGTCTAAGCTTACGCATAAAGGGCAGTAAAAGTATTTGTATTTTTATCAACGAACGGATTGAAGGTGTACAGAATATGAACCAATCAGAATGCAGGACATTCAACTAATCAGAAACATCATTTTAAGTGTATTAGCCATTCAAAGTGCAGTAAAAATATCCAAACAGAATGCAGGAAAACTAACCAATCAGAATGCAGAAAAACTTACCAATCAGAATGCAGAAAAACTAACCAATCAGTAACCTTCTTTAAAAATCAAGGCATTCAAGACATTGTAAGTGGACTATAACAGACGTGGAAGAAGTAGTGTCAAGCAGTAGGAAGACTGATATCGTCAAGACAAATCTTCATTCTTAAAAATTTTGGTGTACAATGGTATATAGAAACAAAGAGAAAGCCAACTTTATCTCGGTGATATATACAAAGTAAAGCAAATATAGGATTTCCAGTGAAGAGTTAGGATGGAAAAATGTGTAGAGCTGACAGAATGAAATTGAATGAAGACAGAGTACCTAGGGTTTTGGGAAACGGGTGTGAACTCATCTTTACCACGGTTGACAATCCTGTGTAATGTAAAAGATACAGTTGACGACTTAATTGAAATAAAAATAAAAAAGAACCGAACATGGGACTGGACATACTATTTAGAAGAAGATACAGAATCTATGTCATCATCAAAACACCTCAGCTCACGATTTGTGTGAGAAAGCATGTCTTTCCTACTGAAGAGTGGGCATTTTTCCTATAAAGTCACGTGTTACCACCTTAAAATCTTATGAATGTGCAGAACCATATCAGTTTTTGAAGACACAGAGGCAGACAAGAACATATTGGACATGAAAGTACCTACATTATCAGAACTAAATGCAATTGACATACTTATGACTGAAGAATCAGAGCTGATGATAGAAAACTAGAATGCATATTAATTTAGATTTTGTTCAGGTCAAATAAAAAACCTGATAGTTAGCGATCATTTTGCCCAAAAAAGATGGAATACTAAACCCAATGATAACCCACTCACTACTCCCCTTCATCGTCACCAAAACAAAAATTATATTGAAATGAGCACGTAGTCAAAGTCGTGAGAAATCCATGAGTCATGTGTGCACAGTTGTGAATAACTAATAAGGAATTGGACACAGTTGCGAGTAGCATAAATTCAAAATAACAATTTTCAGCTTTACTATCATAACAATAAACGTCACAACCCCAATTACAGGGGTATAACCCCCTGCTCCTTGGGTCCACATTACAACCAAAATTTGAGATGAAGTCCAGAGTCCATTTTTTGTTTTTTGTTTTTTTTTTGTTTTTTTTTTTGTTTTTTTTTTTTTTTGAAATTTGAAGTAAAAGTTAATTTTCCCCTAGTACTGTGCTTGACTAAATCTCGTTTTGCAAGGCTAGATGAATTGTCTTTACGTGCACTTCTGCAACGATTTTCAAATATCTTATTTCATGGACTGGTTTTAAGATGATTGCTAGCCTTTCAAATAGATGCCTTTGTTTGTTGTTTTTATGTTGGTTGCTTATTGTAGTGACCTCTTGACAGTTGAGTGGCGTTTTGTGTGGTTTTTGCTGTGTTTCTTTGATAGTTTTTTATACATTTTTTGCCATGACTATTTGCATCGAATGTGCCGATTGTGTTATGTCTTACTTGATGCTTGTAACTTGTCCCACGTGGGAGACAGTTTTTTTTTAATTTTTTGTTGTCGTTTGTGATTTACAGTATTTTTGCTTTGGATCTGCTGTCGGACCAGTGAGTGTCGGACTTATGACCGCCTGACTGATGAGTGTCGGAATAATGACTGTAAGACTAATGACCGTCGGACCAATGACTGTCGGACCAGTGACGCGATCCAATCGAAGTGTTCACATGTAATTACTTTCGGTCGTTTGTTATTACACAAAGTCAGTCAGATGCTCCGCATCGTGCTAAGTACTAAAAGCACCCCTACTAGAGATTCGGCGTTGTCTCAAGGTAAGGAAAGGTCAATTATAAATGATCAGAATAGGATTTTCGATTCAACTGGCCCTTGGCTATTTTAAGGAGTGAGGCTGAGAAAGATTAAAAGGAAAAATGATGCCGTTACCCGTTGGACGTTATTAACTTAGTTCAGAGAGCACTGGTAATTCAGTCCGAAAAATCATTGTGTGAAATTATCTCACTTATAAACATGCTAAATTAGGTGGGCGTCTACTTCATCGGCCATATTGTAGAAACACGCTGTCTGTAATTGTGCATAGTAACGGTTGGATATTTAGCTTATTGGGGTATATAAATCACATAGGAACGATGCATTCAGTACAACAACCAATTTTCCGAAATAAGAATTATCAATGGGCTGATATTGTACCTTTGAATTGTAAATCGTTAGTGTTTGGTGTGTTCACAGTCATCACACAAAAAGTAACCTGGCGAAGTTAAAATAATATCAAACCTCGAAAATTTCCGGGCGGACTTAATTCCTGTTTGATTCCACAGGGAAATGTTTATTCTTGAAGGGGAAATATGAAATAATTGATTTCACAGATGTATATTTTGTTCATCCATAAAGACATAATCGTTGCTAAGGTGTAACAGGACATCATTGTGTTCAGCTTGGCGGGTATCTTTACTGGGTAGAGTGCTACCAGATTGTGCTGATTTGATAGGCGACAAGGGTGGTAAAAAAGCTTTGTGAAAATCATCGGTTGAACTATTTGGCCGTACTTTTCGTAAGATTTTTTTCATCAAAAAGTCATTTAGCACGTTAAATTTTCCCGTCTAATCTAAATACAAGAATAGGAACAATTTTAACAGAGGTTATGGTTCTAATTGCAGTTCTCAGACTCCTAGTTCTTCACAGAACCATTCTTCGGTTGGAGCTCCAAACAGCCAGGGCCAGTTTGAGGGCAGTATCAGCAGAGACAGCGGGAACGGCAGAAGCCGAGGAAGCTGCAAGCGGGGACAGTTACAGAAAAACACGGATTTAGAGGTAAGTTGGCATATGTAAAATCTATACCTACCCGTAAAATCAACATTTTTTTCACATATCCTTAGTGTGGGGGAAGGGCACATTTAATCAAGAACTGGATAAAATTAACATCAGAAACATGGATAGTAGAATCTGTGAAAGGGTTGAAACTAGAGTTTGAGCAGGTTCCGTAAAGCAGACCAAGCCCCCAGCTCTATTTTTCCCAAGGAAAAGTTCTCTGTTAGATCAAGAAGTAAATACTCTAATTGAGAAACATGTAATTAAAGACATTCCTCCTCATCAGGAGCACTTTTTAGTCATATATTTCTGGTGAAAAAGGGGAGGGGTGGTCAGAGACCTGTAACAAATCTAACAAATTTAAACCATTACCTAGAATATCAACATTTCAAGATGGAAAGAATTCACAATGTGAAGGATTTGATCAGAAAAGATGACTGGATGGTCAAAATAGATCTTTCTAATGCTTATTTGACCCTTCCGATTCACGTTTAGAGAACCTACAATACACCCATTTCAAGTGGAAAGTTTCAGTCTCTACCTTTCGGAATTTCAATAGGTCCTCGGGTGTTTACCAAAATAATGAAAGACTCCATGAGTTTTCTGAGAAAGTTGGATTTATGACTAGTAGTGTATAAAGTTAGCGATTCTGATAAAAGACCACGTTGTTTCATTTATAATGTTTGTAGCAGTTTTTACTTTCGGGTAAACATTTCTCAAAAAGTAAATCTTTGAACTGCAAGATCTTCAAGAAGTAAACCTGTAAGACTTTGCAGAAGTTAACCTATAAGATTGTCTAGAAGTAAACATGTAAACCTGTAAGGTTGTCTATAATGGAAACTCCTATAAGATTGTCTATAATAGAAACTTGTAAACTCGTAAACCTATAAGATTGTCTATAATAAAAACTTGTAAAGCACCGTCCCTTGGTGTCTCTTGTAGCTACACAACCCCATGACAGTTGTTATAATTTGGTGTGCCATGTTGTTTAATACATAAATATATATTTATATACAAGATACTTTGAGTCTCGGTAAAATATCACCTCAGATAATCTGCAAATAAATGACCATTTTTTTTAAATAATTTATACTTTTTCATGTAACAACTGTAAATGGTCTTGTTTATCTACATTTGACACGAGGAGGAATGCAACAGATTGCATCTCCTTTGGTATGCCATGTTGTTTAATAAATAAATTTGTGTTTGTATATAAGATACTTTAAGTCTCGGTGTATATATATAATCCCAGAAAGCTGTCTTGAGTCACCCGGGTTCCAGTGCTGGACAAGGTCAACATATGTTGTTATTTTTTATTTTTGTTTTTTTTTTTTTTTGGATAAATGATGGAAAATATAACATAGCTAATTGTTGAATGCATATTAATAAATTCTATTGGAAATAAAAATATTTATGTATTCTGAAACCATGTAACTGTTCATGTAGTAATTAAGGGAGTTAATTCATTTTGCAAATATTTATGTAATCAGCTTGATGAGGTTACGCAATTGGGAAAAACTTTTACATTTTTAATTTTGACAATATTTGGGACTTTTTCTATCTTATATATTATGTAATCTGTCGCATAGTCAAATTTAGTAAAATAAATTTCTTATGAATAGGAATCTGTATTGGACCAATCAGCTGGATGCATTTTGCACTGATGTCATCAGTTGCTTTACTATCTTTGTGATGAAAGGTCACGCTCATTTTTATCCTGTTTAAAATTTTCCCGCCACCTCCCCATCAACCCCCAATGAAAGGGGAGACAATCTTAACATTTAGGATGGCCGTTTTTTAGTGCTACCCCTTTTTGTCTCGGGTAGTATTATTTGACAGGGAGAAAATAACAGCGAACAAACATTTTATTATTATGTAACTGCTCCCTGTTATTTTATGTTTTAACTACATGTATTATATAACAGGGAGAAAATAACACCTAACAGACATTTTATTATTATATAACTGCTCCCTGTTATTTTATGTTTTAAATATTATATAATCTTATCGTCATTTTATTAAATGACATTTATTGGATACATGTGTTTGTTTATTTACTCCCTTGCCAAAAACAAGCGGATTTGTTGCTCTAGGGAATTATGGAGATCCTAAGGAGATGGTTGTGTTTAGAAGGGGCTATTATTTGGTCAAAATGATATGATGCAGCCGTTGTCAGATAGGGTTATTTTGAATTGTGAAGTAAGACATAAAGTTTTTTATTCAATCTGTTTCTAGAATGTATGTTTGTATGTATGTTTTTAATCATGTGTGTTTTATGTCATTGCCCCCTGTGGGTCCATGATTGATTTAATAAAAATATTTGATTTGATTTGATTTGTAAACTCGTAAACCTGTAAGATTGTCTATAATAGAAACTTGTAAACTCGTAAGCCTGTAAGATTGTCTATAATAGAAACTTGTAAACTCGTAAACCTGTAAGATTGTCTATAATAGAAACTTGTAAACTCGTAAACCTGTAAGATTGTCTATTAAAGACACTTGTAAACTCGTAAACCTGTAAGATTGTTTATATAATAGAAACTTGTAAACTTGTACACCTATATAATCGTCTTTAATAGAAACTTGTAAACTCGTTAACCTGTTGGATTGTCTATAATAGAAACTTGTAAACTCGTAAAACTATAAGATTGTCTATAATAGTAACTTGTAAACTGGTAAACCTGTAAGCTTGTCAATAACAGAAACTTGTAAACTGGTAAACCTGTAAGATTGTAAAGGAATAAAACTTTGACCTGTAAGATTGCCAAGAAGTAAATCATTGACCTCATAGATTGTCTAGAAGTACATGATTGTTCCACCTGTTAGATTGTCTAGAAGTAAATGTTGGCCTGTTAGATTGTCTAGAAATAAACCTTAGACATGTAAGACTGTTTAGAAGTACTAGTAAACCTTTAAGATTGTTTAGGAGTAAAGCTGTAAGGTTGACTAGAAGTAAACCTGTAAAATTGCCAGGAAGTAAAACTGTAAAATTGTCTAGAAGTATATATTTGACATGTAAGATTGTCAAGAAGTAAATCTAATTTTAATGATTGTTGAGGCATATGATAAAAACATCCTTTTATCAGACCTCTGTTATATATCATCCCTCGAGCCTGGCGGATCTCGGGCTGATATAAGGACCTGAAAAGGACGTGATATGAATATGCCATGAAATAATCTTTATTTATTGACTTGAAAACACAGACATTTACCTGATCGATGGTGTCGGTGATAATTTGTTCACATGTCAATATAAAAGCGTATTCAGCTCTACTGGCCATAATCATATATTGTTTGTATTCAATCTCAGATAAAGTAAATCCTGTACCATATGAGTAAAATAAACAAAACAATCTTTCTTGCTATAAAAGGACATTATAAACAAATTTGCCCTATATTGGGGAAGAATTTCAAGAAACATAAAAATATCGAGAAACAAAATAACAATCTAAACGCTTACCAAATTTCATATCCGCAGTGTCTGAATTGCACTGGTCAAATTTGACAAAGTCAACACCCCACTCAGCAAACGTTTGTGAGTCTTGCTCCATGTAAAATTCACTGCCAGGATAACCAGCACAAGTTTCATGACCAAAATCTTCATAGATTCCAAACTTTAGTCCCTTTGAATGTACCTGAAGCAAAAAAAAAAAAAAAAAAAAAAAAAAAAAAAATAATAACACAAAGTTCTTTTGTTCAACGGTTTTTAACTTAAACAAAATTCAACATGACAACAGTTTGTATTGTCCACAAAAAATTGTTCTCAGTCACATCGAGTGGAAAAAAAGTGTCGAAAGTTGATTCTAAAATGACGTGCCTAAAATGCCTTGTGTCCAAACTAATCGCTTTATACTAATGACTGCTCAAAAATTTCCAACACACGGTTAGAAAAAAAATAAAGGCGCTGTGAACAGCCATAATTTCTACTTTCGTATAATTTCATGACCAGAATTTCATTTAAAACTAAGGTTATGATGTTGAGAATTACATAAGTATTTCCCTATTCTAAAAGTGTATTTTGTATAATTGAAGCAGCCATCGTTTTCTTTGACCTAAGGGGACGACTATTTGATTTTTGATTTTATTTTGGTTGGCTTAGGGCGATTTTTCGTAGAAAATCTATTTATTCAAATAAAAATTTCGAACGATTTTTTCATTTTCTCTACATGTCGCATAAAATTATTATCTTTAAAATTTTCATTTAGAATTTATTCTTCAAAGCAAAATTAAATCATTTTTTCAGGACAACTAGGATTAGAATATTTTTTTCACGGGCACCAAATTAAATTATCTATTAACAAAATTTCCAAGCACAACCCCCCACCCCGTAAATCGAATGGTCCTCCCCTACGAGTGCTTAGCTCAAAAGTTTTACTTTCACTGCTAATATCCCATTAGTTAGAAATAATTTATGGAAGCTTAAATACTGATTTTCCCACGGGTTGGTCCGTTATGCCGATATTTGTCGCTCAGGTATAAAAGACTGTATGAATTACAGGCGTGGATTCAGGGAATTTGAAAAGAGGGGTTTCAATTAAGAAGTGTAAGAAAATTTCGCCGGGGTATTTCTTAGTTAAAAAATCGGGAAATTCATTAAAAAATACATGATTGCTCCAAAAAAGGGGGTTCCAACCCCCGGAACACCCCCCTTATATCTGCCAATGAATTATTTCTTATATAGATCACTTTCCTTCGTAAAATATACAATTTTACTCCAGAGATGTATGCGAGGGTTAATTTTATACCCTCTTAAAGATTCAAAATCAACCCATTCTTTTCATAAATTGAATGGAACGGCATATCACCAGCAAAATAATGGCATACAAAACTAGAGTAATGACTGCATGTCGGAAACGACAGTTATCCACGCACTCCCTGTTTTACACAAAAAAAAAAACAGCTGTAATATACACTATTTTTAATTTTTTAAATCAAATCATCGGAAGTCCCTATTTTACTAAAAGGAATTCAAGGAAATATGATTATAAGGCAGAATTTAAAAAAAAAAGAAAAAAAAAGTTGTCTTTGAGACGTTCAGGGAATCCAACAAAATTGGAATAAAATATTTTTGAAATCTAATTGGAGCAAATTATTGTACTAATCGAAACAAATTTAAAACTATGGTTGCTAGGTAGAATTCCAAAAAAAGAAGTGGTCTTTGAGACTTTCAGGAAATCTACCAAAATTGCAATAAATTGTTCAAATTATTTGTCTCAACCAAAAAAAAATCTTTAAAGTATGGTTGCTAGATAGATTTCAAAATAAGTGGTCTTTGAAACTTTCTGGAAATGTACAGAAATTGGAGTCAAATAATTTTGAAATTCCATTCGTGAAAATGGTTGTCCTTACCGAAACAAACACTTAAAATATGGTTGCTAGTTAGTATTACAAAAAGGTAGTCCTTTAAATTCCATGATAATTTTACCATGAATTGGAATCACATAATTCTAAGTATTCATAAATGTGTTTGTCTTCAAAACGCTGGCCAAAATATAAGATTAGATGATAAAATGTCTTTCACATTTTCAGGAAATTTACCAAAGATAGAACCGGAATCAATATTCCGAAAGCTTATTGCTTATCTGCAGATTATATGCTACTATTTTGCAACAAAATTCAAAAATGTAGGAGGAGTTCACGTAGCTTGTCACATAACATAAGATACACATTTTGGGCCTCTTGTTTGCACCAAGACTAATATCAAAAATTCGAAAGCTTATTGTGCATGTGCAGTATATATGCAAATTCTACAGCAACATTAAAACCCTAAATAAAAAAATGTAAGAAAAATGGGACGCATGAACAGACGAGGCCAACCACAACATCACAGACCTTTCATTCGAAAATGCGGGATAATAATCACCATTATTTCCTTACATAATCAGCCAAAGCCTTCATTCCGTGGGGGAATCGTTTGGAATCTCCTATAAGTTTTCCATCCGGAGTTCTCTCCTTTGAAGGCCAGCAGTCGTCTATGATGATGTATTCATAACCGGCATCTTTGTATCCACCCGACACCATCGTATCCGCCATCTCCATTATTAACTTTTCTCTTCAATATTGAAATAAAAGTAGTCAATATGCAGATGGACGATAATGGCAATATGATAGTAAATTATAGATAAAGAGAGAAAAGGCAGTATAAGACAAAATTCTGAATATTCAAGATATACGTAAAAAATCACGGATTGGCAATGTAATGATAAACCCTCTGATATCAAATAAACAAAAACATTTATTTTAATCCCTCCGCTGGCTTTTGCTAGTGCCGGTACCAAGTCCGGCTATCATGAGATCCTATCATTATTTACGTTTGTCTCTAGTCTTTTTAGTGTTTTCTCTAGCGTGGTTCCCCTGTGAATTGTGGCATTTGATTGTAATTTTCGGCCATTGTTGGTGTTAACTGTTATTGTAATTTTCGGCCATTGTTGGTGTTAACTGTTATTGTAATTTTCGGCCATTGCTGGTGTTAACTGTTATCTTCCCTTTATAATAAGATCGCCAGACTTCGAAAATCGACACAGAATTAAAAAACCTGAAGAGTTTTATAAATTTTGTTCTAAGTAGATTTACCCGATGCAGTTTTTCGGATCATCCTTACAGTCAATGTTGCATCTGAAGCGTTCCCAGGTAAGCCATCCCAACGGTGGTGTCAGCGCTAGTCCGTTATCCAATGAATGGACGATTTGAGTCAGGAACATGAGCAAAACAACCAACACTATATGCATTTTTGACAATGCCTGTTAAAAATACAAAATGTATAGGTACGTAGCGACTCGGCAGTCTGTGGCAAGTACACCTGGAAGATAATGGTATCAAAAATTGTAAAACAAATTTCTTTTATTTCTTATCATTTTCTTTTGGTTTGGAAACATTTTATATTACAATAGATCTACATAGACAAAAAAAAAAAAAAAAAAAAAACACACACACACACTCACACACTAATTCATTCCAGGAAGACATTCATGACTAGCTAAACAAAATATCAGTTTTTCAAAATGATATATATCATATAATATTATACAGATATTAGCTATATTTGATATTACTGATTATTCGGATTTCGTTTGGTTTTATGCATTTTAACATTTTTTGAAATTGTGGATTTCCTTTGTTTGGATTCCAGTGCTGCTGATGAGGAATAAAATTCCGAAATGGCCATACAGCTCATTAAAATTATTGCAGTTGGAGTTAACATATGTGTTATGGTCTAATGTTCATTTACTCCATATCCTTTCGTAAAATATTTCATGTTTTGGAGGGGGTTTGCGAAAAATATCAGTCGAGTCCCATGCTCAACGGGCGAGGGAAATTGCATCTAGAGACAACGAAAAGATTACGTCATTTTTTAAATTTTTTTAGAAGCGTCTCGGTGATTGGTAAAAAATGGCCAATTTTTAAGGAAATATCCCCACACAGGAAAAATTCACTGCTTCACTGAAAATTGTTTGAAATGCTACAGATTTGTCAAAGATATACCGGTAGTCCACCAACTAAATTGCAGTACTTATTCCATCGTGAGGTAGAATTTTAAAAAATATTTCTGAAGTAATTGAAATATTTATATTGGAAATGATTCTGAAATTAATTAACAGATATTGAGAATATTTCAGAACACAAGATTATGTTTCTTCTGGAGTAAATGAAGGTTTTTCCATCCAATCATCCGCAATTTTCAAAGCTACGAAGACAGTTATTGACTACATCACGTGAACAATGTTCTATTCTTCAACTTTACAGAAAGACCAAAGGGCGTCATTCCTAATCCCAATTTTACACAAGTAACTATGAAGGTTCTATAGATTAAGGGAGTACGAGTGTCAGAAATTTTGTAATTAGAATTAAAATTCTGACCTTTTGTTTTGAAGAGCACTGCTAATGGAACAACTTGAGCAAAAAATGTTGCAAATCCTTGAAGGAATTTTTGAGATATAAGACGTAAAAATTTTGGCGGGAAACATTTCTCTCTAGAGTTTTCCTTTCATGTTTTATTTCTTCCCATTTGTTTTTTACCACCGTGACTACGCTGCCATCTTTCTAATTATCACAAAGCTTTAATACTTTTGCTGTATAAGGGACCGACTATTTAACTTGAAAAGGGGGGCTATGCTTTTTTCTAAGAAATACTTTGGAGCTGATTTTATGTGAAAAAAAAATATTTTGGCTGGCAAAATGATGAAAAAAAAAATTTCTGACCCCAAAAATAATGTTAATTTTGAAAAAAAAATTATTTTGTTGATACACGTGAAAAAATAAATAAATTCGCGTGAAAAAAATAATTAAATTCGCGCGAAAACAAATTTTCTGTCCAGAAAAAAAACTATAACCCCCCCCCCCTTTCAGGTTAAATGGTCGGTCCCTAAAAATTTTCAAGGAAAAAATCTTTCATTAAATTATAAAATGAACTGTGTTGTTCATGGTTTCACAGCTATAATTTTGATTGTGTATTGGCCAGAAAAAGAGGGTGAATATTTCGATTCATCATCTGTAAAATTACGACTATCTACATATTCATCTCAATTTCCAAATGTTTACCCCTATTAGGAGGCGGACAGGTTAAAGGAAGACAGAGAAAAAGAGGACAGGAGAAAGCAGAAAGAGGGCTTGAGGAAAGAGAAAATGTACATGAAAGGGGTAGTGTAGAAAAGGGCTATGAAAGTTCATCACTCCTCCTTATTAGAAAAGGCTCAGTATAAAGTGTGATATGCGGACATTTCTAACAAATACAAACGTAATGGAAAGAGAGATTAGCAGAATGGATAGAGGGGAGGGAAATAGGAGAGAGGTGACAAGAGAAAGGAGAAAAGGGACAAGAAAAAGAAGGCGAGGAACTGCTGTCCGTCCCCAATCTGCGAAATATTAAATGGATGTGCAAAATAATTTTAAGGCAAAGATAGAATCGTTAATCAAAATGATTCACATAGTTACAACTTACAATTCTAATAAAAAATAGTATTCATTTGATGAGGGGGGGCCGGCCCTTTTTCGGGATATCGGGATTGGATGTTTTTAAGCCCGGGATTTCGGGATTTTTATGATTTAAGCCCGGGATTTCGGGAAATTTATTCACCGGGAATCGGGATTTCATCAGTCTTTAAGTTTCTTTGTTGTTCGGGATTTCGGGATTTAGAAAAAATAAAGTCGGGATTCCGGGATCAGACCCCCTCCGGCCCCCCCTCTTTGATTATATACTCCAAAAAAAAAAAAATGACAACACAAGCGTATCCCATCTTAGTACATGTATCACAAATGTTGTATTTTACAATACATATATTTTGTTGAATGAATAATATCCTTGATTACCAGTCTAAGTGTAAAAAGTCGCGAGCTACAGTAAGATTATTTCCCTTATTTACAAAAATCAATTTTAAACCGGTCAAGGGTTCAAGTCTAAATATAGCATCCAACCTTGAACACTCCTCATGGCCCTCCACCTTCGGTAGTAAGTGGATATGGGAAACAACCTCATGGATAGTGAACGGTGAGCCCAGGGAGACAAAGGGGCCCAGTAGGGGAAGATAGGGTTTCCAGATTTGGGGGGTTCCGGTATGGAAAAAGGAGGGCCGGAGAAGGGTGGCACCTGATGGGCCTTTCTCTTCTCAGTCGGTCTGCTTCTAGAGGTCTGGACTGGCAAGGGAAAGGCAAGGAAGACTCGGATTGTGCAAAGTTGATACAATCAAAATGATTGTAGCAGAAATGTCAGATAAACTATCTAACTCGGTCGTTTCTCATTTCGTAACGCCATTCAAACATTCTTGTCGACATTAGAAATAAATTTCCGATTAAATATCAGCAAAAGTTGTTTATCTATAAGAACTGTTGCGCTTAGCTGAACGAAATGTGGACTAGATTATTATTTTCACCCTTGGTGATAACCAGAAATATTTTGTATGATATCTTGTATTAGTCCTGAAATTCATGACTCTGTGTAGATTTTTTTTTTATTTGGACTACACAGACTCGTGAATTTCAGGACTAATCTTGTATGATATCGGAACCGCCTACCGTATGATAATGGCGCTATTCAGTGGCCGTAGCATAGGTATTTTGCTGTGGTAATAGTTCTTTTCTGATTAACTTGATAAACTCGATAGCAGTCTTTCCCACTTAGATTTATATTGAACAATGAAACAAGAGGTTCACATAAGCATATGCTGCTGATTCGATTGGAAGTTCAGTCAAAAATTAAAATTTTATATTCTGTTTTTTCTTGACAAACGTTCATGATACCTCTTGATCCCGAATCTCGGAAAAAGAAAATGAAAATAAAAAATGGCGTTATGGGTCTATCCCGTAGTCTCGCTTAATGGCTAATTCCAGCGTCCCGCAATAGGTCCTTTCGCCCGTAAACACATCATTAGAGTGGATTGCTAATAGCTAGGTCATGCAGTACTTCATCCATTTGCATTTTCTTGCAATGCTCTGTCTATTCAATTTTCATTGTATTGTAACATTATTTATTACTTTTGCGCCCTAAACAATTTTACATATGTAATAATTTCCTTAAGACAGTCCTTGCAAACTGTGTCCGTACAAAATGGACAAATTTAAACAACCAAGGAAACATGTATGCATGGTTTTCGTCCGGTGGATAGTTTTAAATTTGAGAACATCTTGATTAAAATGCTAAATAGATGGACAAGACTCCTCATAAATTAGTGCAAGTCCCCGTTTTATAGATGGGTTTTAACAGGGCATGTAGCTAACAAGATAGTTCGGCTAGGTGGTTATTGCACCTAAATGAGCGTTACATAGCAGCGGTTTCAGGACATACCCGATTGACTATTTTCAAAATAATGCCCTTTTGAAAGTACGATACGGGTCGCCGCTTGTATATTTGTTAGTGAATATATATGTTTTGAAGTAATGTTTACAATATTCTTACCCTGTTTTCTCTGTGTATTGATTTAAAAATATCACATGAGTATGTTTATTGTATTTTTGTCATGTGATTGACTATGAAACTAGAGTATGGATCAGTAAGTTTGTGTGTATGAATTAAGTACATTGATTACCTGTGTCAACGTATATTTGCTCCTCATAACAAAAGTTCCTTTGGAACAAATATTTGGAACAATTATTATATAACGCTTATTCCGTAAGGAACAAATATTATAATATTTCATAATACTTTTTTTCCTTTTGGAACAAATATTATGAAGGAACAAATAGCACATGTACTGTAAAATGATAAATTACATGTAGTTATAAATATGATATTTTTCATATAGAGTAAAAATACACCTAAAAGAAAAATAGCATTGAATATGATATTTTACCATAACCTAAAAGAAAAATAGCATTGGAAGTTCAAGAGACAGACCTCGGGAAACCGATTTCTTGATATTTTCTGTTCCTATGTGCTTTTGAGATATTTCTAAATTGATCCATATGGTTGTGAAAAAGAAAGGAAATGGGGTAAATGTCAAGGAGACAACATCCCATATCCAAGTTAAAACGACCAGAAACAAAACTTCTAGGGGTCACCATAGTGAGGAACCTCACACCATATAGTAAGCCCTAAATGGCCCCGAAAAGGTAAAAAAGTGAATAAATCAATGGAAACAAACCACATCCAATAACCCAAATATCAAGAAACTAAAATTTTATAAGAAGACAAGGACAAACCAATGACCACTGAACATATTCCTGACTTGGGACAGGCGCAAAAATTGCGGTGGGGTTAAACTCGTTTTCTTGGATCCAACCCCCCCCCCATCCAAAATCTTTCCACAGTATCGAGGATTTTAATAGAATGGAAATCCTCATCATTGAACAGAACGGCCAATGGAGTGATTCCCAACGTGAAGATTTGGATTAAAGAACTCCGGGTTTTACATCCTGACGGAATAAATAGAAAACAATAGACCTATAAAGTCAACTAACAGTGTATCTTCGAGTTCTTATGTATCTTATACTTAGCCATAGTTTTATTTATTTATTATATTTTTTTTATTTCTATAGTTGAGACTATCAATTTGTCTTAGTTAACTGAACTGTAAGATGTTTCATTTCAAACTTGTATATAAAAAATATTTGACGTTATGTGTACACTTATAATTATAAAGCTACATTTTCTGTTCACCTGTGTGAAAGAAAAATATTTTTGACATTCGATGTTTTTTTTAGTTATGTAATCATCAATCGCTATTACACTTTAGCGTGTTTAAGACACTGATGAAAGTCATTTGTTGGCTGAAAATTTTGTCACATTATTTGTAACAACTTTTATATATTTTANGATATAAATACACAACCAATCTTTCGGATGGGATGTAAACTCAGGTCCACGTGTTGGAAGAAATGCCACGCTTCCTGCACGTTAAAGAACCCTTGTAGCAAGCTTTTTTGGGGGTGGTCCGTAGGTGATCGGCTACAAGGCTAAATTCCCCGCCCTTGACGATTTCACCCTACTTTTCCAGTGGCAGTCAGAATTTTCCGTCCCATGGCTCTTTCCATACCACAAAGTGATTATTTATTAACAAACTTGTTCTCGTCTTGATATAGCTGAAATATTGCTGAGTAGACGTTAAACAATAATCAATCAATCAATCAATTATATATGCGTCAGAAAATCAGCCCAACATTGTTAGATCTACACATTGGTAGTTCCCTCTCCGGGATTCGAACCATCACTGTTGTGACATCTATGGCAACACCACCTGCACTACGTCCAGCGCCCTAGACCACGCGGCTACCTAGGCTATATAAAGCTGATCTGCACGAGCACCTATACATCATGTACTGCGTTACAACCCTAGATTAAACCTACGAGGAGGTATCACCCGGTTACCAAAAGCTATATTTTTATATTACCTAGGTAGCCGTGTGGTCTAGGGCGCTGGACGTAGTGCAGGCGGTGTTGCCATAGATGTCATAACAGTGATGATTGGAATTCCGGAGAGGGAACTACCAATGTGCAGATCTAGCAATGTTGGGCTGATTTTCAGACGTATATATAAATAATTCATCAAGCCCAGTATAATGTCACACGATACTATCCATTGAACAGGTATAGTATGAAAGAGAGCCTTATTGAAAATTGGTTCAATCAAAATAAGTTACTCTCTTATTTATTTACGGATTTCAGGGTCGCGTTGGAGCGTAAACCCCTTTCACCACCAGGGAAAAATAGTGTTCTGGTAATTATGTATTAAACTACCCTTATACCTATAATTTTCACACATTATACGAATTATACTTAAAAATTAAATATTTATAAAATTTGTAATGAAAAAATACTAAAATAGTCGAAATGTTTTCGCTTCTTCATTTTATTTTCAGGGTTTACGCCCTTTCGAAAATTCTAGATCCCTCCCTGCGAATCGTGTGCCACCCATGACAACAAGGCGGTCGAGAATGTAGCAAGATGTATAAATACGACAGCCTCCAGGTCTTCGATCCGATGTTTCCCCGGAGTTAAAGTAGCCACAACAAAATTTGCCGCGACTTTTCCTCAAATATTTTTTTTAGCAAATTCTAAAGAATAACATGGCATACACCAATCATTGCCAATGGAAAGTTAATTTTTGCCATTCATGCCATGCACTACCGTGATTTTACAATAAAGGTTGAAAAAGTTTTCCATTACCCTTCTTTGTTATTCTAAAAGAAATGTGAGTCAAAAATAGAGAGTTCTAGTATATACCTGGTTTACTGAACACTTGTATCTATTGTTATATTGCAACTGTCAAGCGACTGGCAAAAGTTTTATTTCAAAGAGATGTACTCTTACACCTCAAGCCGACGTCCTGAAAGACTATTTGCGTTGAAAGAAACACACTTTACACATTATTTTAATACTGATTGACAGAGTGTTTGTAGAATAATTGATTGGCAGTAGTCATTAGAAGATTTTAAATTTGATTGGTTGGAATCAAACGTAAACTCGTCTAAGGGTAGTGCCAAGACAGTGGTTCTTTATACACATGTACTACGTAGCAGTTTGTCGTGGTATGCTGTTAATCAATTATCAATGTTTCCTTATCATCGCTAGCCGGGTTACGATCCGCTCCTCTCCTTTTCACAAACGTGGTCTGGAGTTAATCTCAATTTTGTAGTAGTCCTACAATATTAACGGCGATGGACATTTGCACAAACGAAAAGAGGATATTTGCGCAAACGATAAGTGGACATTTGCGCAAACGATAACTGACTTCTGTTTTAAAATTTTTACCCAATTGCGCAAATCTTTATTCAGTATATTTTTTATTCATATGTTCTCTTCTGTGGGCATTATGCGGACTTTTTCCGTTGTCCCTGCAAACCTAGGGGAGGCTGAAGTACGATTCTGAGCAGGATGTAGTTTGCAGTTCGTAAATAAAGTCTATAAAATTTAAGGCACTAATTCTAAAACGTAAAACTAGCACAAAACTAGTACCATTTATAGTTTCAAAATCTATATGTGACCTATGGTGGTAATTATGAGGCGCAGTCGTGATATTTTATCATTGCTGTATTTGCGACAGGTTTCCAAAAGACTTTTAACTTTTTCCTTTTCAATTCTAGGAATTACAGGCTGATCATTGATGTATCTTATTTTGATGAAGCTCACAGACTGTTGCTCAAAAATGCCCCCCCCCCCCCNAAAAAAAAACGAATCTTTTTATAAATATTTCAATACTTGCTATATAAAGGTAATTGCACAAATAAGCTTTTAACTAACAACGGGTAACTAAAAATCATTTTCGCAAACGTCCACTTTTCCTTTGCGCAACCGTCCACTTTTCATTTGCGCAAATGTCCTTCTGTTTTTCAGGTAAATTTGCGCAAATGTTCATCGCCCAATATTGAACCTCCCGTTGTTTATTTTACACTTAAACTGATTATTAACGTGCAGTGCGCAATTTCCAGTACATCCAGTTTTTAGAAACAACTCAAGAAACTCAGAAGACATCACATGAAGGAAGATGTGACTTTACTTATATAAGGAACTGTTATTTTCAATATCTGCTTTTAGTGCTTCAATACCATTTTAGTTGAAATTAGCTGTGCTTGCTCAATTTTAATCAAATAAGCTTATTTGCCAATTTATCTTGTAGTGCTGAAACTGATATGATATTTTATATCGATATTGTATAACTTTTTGAAATACATGTATATGCTTTTGTATTGCCTTTTCATGCTATATGGTGTGTGCTTATAAATGCTTTGCTTATGTTTGTATTATATTGTATGCATTTGCATGCTTATTCGGTTATACGAGCTTTCAAAGCTCATGATATTTGTTATATGTATAAACTACCGACTGTAAATAAAATTTACATACTAACTAGGAATAAGTGTAGTTTTGGGGGAATTTTTTGATGTGTAAACGCGACCGACTCGCTCACTAACTAAATGAAGTCCGACTTTATGTAAGGTTTGTGAGTGAAAGGCCTAGTTTACACATCCATAATCTCCTACTAAATAACTTATTTGCCTTATAATTTCAATCCTTTGATCGTAAAACAATGCTTTCTCTGAAATTGACGTCATTACATACAGCGCCATTTTACCTAGAAGCGTATGAATAGGCAAGAAAAAAAAATATTGAGAAATTGAGAATAATTGGATGTTGCCATTAGGATTAGAATTATGACAGTGAAGACAAATTTTATTTGAGAAGAAACATACAAATATTTGTGAGTGAAAGGTCTAGTTTACACATCCATAATTTCCCTTACAATTTAAGGTATCTATTTTAGATTGTATACAACGGAATGGTAGTTTTTTCACCCGATGATCGAGTTCGCCGTTAACTGATGGATGATTAAAATTGTTTATTGTCAATTAAGGTAAGTGAGAACCGAACTGTCAATCAAAAGAACGAACAATCCATGGACAATGGCAACATCGGACACACTACGAAACAAGGACACCACTTAAGTACGGGACAAAAAAGAAAACGAACACACATACAGATGAACAACACGGACCCAATAAAAACCATGGGCGAGATCAGGTGTACCGGTAGAGTAAGCATCTCCTGCTTGTTATAAGACACCCGCCGTGTTGAACATGTCAAATCCGGTAGTAAAGTCAAATCCGATAGAAGAAAAACAAACTTTAGTTGCAGAGGGAAAGATCTGTTGTCATCTGGGAAATAGATATCCCATAGCGATCCACAAGATCGTGATGTCCACCGTAAAACTTCTGTAGTGATGACTTTAAGTTTTTGACTATTGGAAAAGTGAAGTCATCGCGTTTGTCATACAGGCT